>PNEQ01012770.1:0-19775 GCA_003012365.1 Medauroidea extradentata
AATGTCGTTTGTCAAGATTGTAATAACAGAATGTCAAAATATATACTTTGTCTTCTATGGTTGAAAGGAATAATAGATTTGATTTCTTTGTGTTTCAAGACCCGTACAGTTTGCTTACCTGCTACGCGCATTATGCTTAATGAAAATTGTTCTAACATGTTTAAACTTCTGGATCTACACACACCTAAGCAATCTTTTCTTTTGAAGTATGTTACGGGACATTTAGAACAAGCTACCTTGTGATTCTACTCTGCTCTTGGTTTATGCTTACTGAATTGTTAATTGAATGGAAGTACTACAATCCTGCAGTTTTAGTCTCAACTCCAGTTTTGTTTATAACTATTGCGCTTAGTTCAGTGCAATAAAAAAAGACGTTGAAAACTGAGGTGAACCACGCCCTTAAGAAACGTAAATACATACGATTAATGTTTATCTGAAAAAACGGCAAATTCCAAGCAAATAATCAATCTTCTTGACGCACATCTCATCAGGGACATTTGACGCCAAACAGCTAAATGAAGGTTATGTTCGGCTGCGGTATCCATGGAGATAGGAATTGTATCCCACACCTGACTGAAGCTCCGCCTCTTTTCAAGTCGTCCATTACAGACGTAGGGAGTCACAATAACCTTATTCTGATTGGTGCAGTCAAAAGAGAGACGTCTGAACAAAGAAACGCTGCGAATAACCATGCAGCATAGCTGCCGATGTGCACGAGACACACTGAAATAAGTGGGACAAAAATATTTTCGCGACAAAATCGTGACCCTATTGATTGGATATTTTAACTCTCACGAGCCTTGTACCGTCAAATCAGATGCGTGTATTGTTGGAGGAACGTTATTGTAATTGGCTCAGTCAAGTGTGATACGGCTCTTCACATAGACACGCTGACAATAACCACGAAGCAACACTGTAGATGTGCACAAACTGGGGAAAAATTATTTTCGAGAAGAACAGGGGTCCCTAATAATAAATTAGAGACGGGGAAAAATTCGCGGGTTCACTGACCTGCAGGCTAGCCTTCCTAGAATATTTGTGAAATCGTGCAGACAGCAGGTGTTTATTACAGTCAAATGGGCCTGTATTCAGTTACAGTGTTCTTACTAGCACAGCAACTTCCGCGGAAGTGTCGAGTAAGTCGACGGTCAATCGTGAACGTGGTACAGACCTGTAGTTGTTGGAATTTTAGCTTGCACGTAAAAGAAAACGCGAATTTTTCAGGTCTCTAATTTTAAATGACTACAACACGGGATTAAAAGCTGGGTTCCGGATGTTGACGGGATGTTAAAGGCGTTCACGTGGCAAAAATTCAAAATTTTGTATTTGCTTGGCATAGTGTTAGTTTTATAGACGTTACTTGTGACTACATTTTCCACTTGTAGAAATTTTTCAGCTCTCATAGTTTTCCCATAGCGGCACGTCAAAGTCAAAATTTGCAAGTTACAGGGACACAGGTTTAACAAAAACCAAATGACTTACTCGAATGAAATAATTTACTCTGAAATTAGATATAATGGGCACTATGCTAAAAGATTTAAAAAAACAGAATGGGATTTCTTTGTACCTTAAAAAAAATCTGAAAATGTCGAAAATTTACCTCATTTATGGTAATAAAAAAAAGGACTTTGTTGGTTGTTTTGTTTTTAATCTTTTAGCATATTGCCCATTATATCTAATATCAGTGTAAATAATATCATTCGAGTAAGTCACACTTGGTTTTTATTAAACCTATGTTCCTGTAACTTACAAATTCTGACTTTGACATGCCGCTATGGGAAAACTATGAGAGCTAAAAAATTTCTGCAAGTCAAAAACGTAGTCACAAGTAACGTTTATAAAACTAACACTATGCCACGCAAATACAAAATTTTGAATTTTTGCCACGTGAACGCCCTTAACCGCATAGCCATGTAATCAAACGCTTAGTGTATTCGTAACTCGCCAATAACTCTCTTTCTCTCCGACAGTGTTTATCGCCGCGAGCCTACTAAACTTCAGGCTGTGATTTCACAGCAGCGAACAAAGCTTCGCATCTATGCAGCAGCGGTTGGAAAACAACTGCCGGTCCGCCGACGCGTAAACAAACAA
This sequence comes from Medauroidea extradentata, assembly GCA_003012365.1. NCBI lineage: Eukaryota > Metazoa > Arthropoda > Insecta > Phasmatodea > Phasmatidae > Medauroidea > Medauroidea extradentata. The sequence goes on from PNEQ01012770.1 coordinate 2,092, forward strand.
TCGGCTTGCCCTCGCAAGGTTCGGGAGAGGCGATTACAGCAGAATTCAAAACGCCCGCATGCACGAATCGTAAATTCCGCGGGGCTCCACGGGCAAGGTTTCCATCCCTTCAACCGCTGCTAAAGAGATTGCCTATAACGTTCGCTATCATTCCAGAAAGTAGGAACATCCGCGACCCAACGCTCCGACAGAGCAATCGTATTCGAACATTGTTTCTAGATGTACCAGAATCAGTACCAGAATTACTGGACAATTACTTCACCTTCAAATGTTTAAAATATTTATAGAAATATACACGTATTTTATATACTCTGTTTCGCGTAACTTGAGTAAAATTTGACAATTACGAGGGAATGACTTTCCCAAGGGTCAGATGACATTTAAAACGACCTGTGATGTTTAATTCACTATGTGTATTGTATTTTTTTCTTGCATTATGACACATTTTACAAAACATGTTAACTTACTACGTATAAGTAGATGTTAAATATTACTGAAATTATACAAAAAAAAAAGTCAAGTTGGTATGGACCAAAAATAACTACCGTACGAATTAAATTCCTTAATTTTGGTGACATACATATGCTGCTAACATGATTTCGGTGAATATTTATGTCACGTTAATTTTGTAACTTCGATTGTAGCATAATCATGCCGGATGATGCCGCTAGCCGGTGGTTTTCTCGGGGATATCCCGTCTCTTCCGCTCCTTCATTCCGGCGCTGCTCCATACATCGTGTCATTCCTCACCAGCGCTAAAGCGCTAGATGTTAAGTGCTGACAAAAATCGCTTCACTTCACTTCGAATGTAGCACAAGGGAGTACGCTAAACAAGTGAGTCGTTCTAACAACATTCTCAATATCTTTTTCAATTGCTCTTTTTTAATTTCTCCTATGTTGACTTTTAAAATTCCTGCAAAATTCAGGAAATATTTTCAGGGTCAATTTACGTATTACGCCGGCCCTTCTATACCCGTCGTATGGTAACTGGATACTTTCTGGAACAATTGTGTATCCTTCCGCCAAACATCAACAATAACATTGCCAGGCTGACGGCAGCACTGCAAGCCTACGTACATTGTTCATCCGCCTCCACTAACTACGTCACCACTAAAATATTATAATATATGCTACATGTAAATATACCTGTTATTTCATTTCCTGAAAATGAACACATTATGTAGATATTCCAATAAACGATTTTCAATCTTTTAGCCGCTGTTCATAATATAGGCCTACATAAGAACTATTTCTACATCAATGCCAACTCAACCATTCTCCAACTACCGTATTACAGACGTGTTTAACTCACATTTAAAATAATTATTACGAACAATTTTCATACTCGCGGACACACAACAATGAAATATGTATATGCATATTTATTTATTTATTTATCTCACCCTATTGCTTTTTCATTAGTTGTATCTTAAATAACGGAAGTATTCCTAGTATATTTTTTACAACAGTTTCTAAAAGTATCAACGTATCGAGCAGCAACCAATAACGGTGATATTCGCGTGCCAGGAATCGTGGTTGCCTGACGCCACATAACCGTAAGCCGATACGACACTGCCGTGAATATCCGCGCTAGTTTGCAGGACGACGCGACGCCGCGCCCAGGCACGCGTATTCTCTCGTGACCAGCCAGCAAATCACGACGCAAAGCTCTGACAGGGTTCCCATTTCAAAACTGCAGCCACGTTCCATTGCCAGACCAGCACAATATTTGACACTGCGCACAAACATACGAGGAAAATTACTACGCTTTCGTTTCATTCTGGCTTGGAAGAGAACAACTTCATCTCCTATTAGGTTTCAGTATAGATATCATTGACGAGCGTTGCAGTCTTCGCTTGCTATCCGCCGAGGTATTATATAACATTACAGCTGTTACTGCTACCACTACGCCAAAACTAAATTAATAGATTCTGGTCAGCCCTTAAAGCCGCATGTTCTTTCATTTATTTCAAACAATCGCAAATAACTCGAATATTTTTTAACCAAATACTTTGAAAAAAAAATTGAGGCTGTGTGCAGTTATACAATACACAATTTTACCAGAGTTTTTTTTTTTAATAATGTACCGTTTGCTAGCAAAAAATTATAGTGCTATATTTTTGCTTATTTTGACAACAAAATATAAGCTATTTCAGGGGAAAATATCTAAAAATCTATTTTGTGTATTGCAACAGAAAAATTCCGATACAAACGATGATTAGAGGCCCGGATATTTCGCGGGTTCAACGCCCAGCAGGCTAGACTCCACTGTCCTGTGTGCACTGTCCTCAGCTATATTTGTTTATTGGCTGCTGCTCCAGTGAGTGAGCATTTGAACATTTGACGATGTAGCGCAGGAGTCCGTGAGCGTTTTTACGCATGTCCGCCATTGGTTCGGAGTCCGCAAGGTCACGTTTAATAAACAATAACCCGATCGAAATAGTTTCCAACATGTACATGACTTAGAAATCCAACCTCTCCTTAGTTGAATCTGCGAAATTTCCGGGGCTCTAACGATGATGTGTAAGTATTAAAACTGCCAGAATGAATTTTTGATAAATGTATTAATTTACGTTAAAAAAAATATTTTCGAAGTCACTGCAAAACTAAAGAGCAAGGCCTTAAGAGCAGTCTTCACCGGTTTAAAATGTCCACGTTTGAGGTGTGGAAATATCGGAGCGATAAGAGCCAGAGTACCACGCTCGACGAGTAGCATATCACCTATATGGACAGCATGACAAACTGGTGTGCAGGTTTCTGTTGTACGCATTATCCTACAGGACTTTAAGCGGTGATTAAAACTGAATTTTTTAATATTATGAAATAAAGGACAAAACGTGCCTCTCAATTTGCACTTAAACGAATTCAGGTGGTATTTTCGGCGTTACTTAAGTCTAAAAAAAAGTTTTTAGCCATTTGAGAGGCACGAAAATCATGTTTCTAACAAGCGTGTTTAATTATTTAAAAACGTAGAAGCATAGTTTCAAGTGTGTGCTTTTTTTCGTACATAAACATAAAATGAATAAATTAAGCGGTTCCGCGTAAAAAATAATACACATAATTCGCTTCAACATCGTCCAAGCGCGAGACGAGAACTTCTGGTAACATCTTTACCTCTGATGAAGGATGACATGATGTGAATATGGTGAAGCGCCGGAATGAAGGGGGCGGGGAAAACGGGAGATTCCCGACATCGGCATCGTCCGGCACGATTCCCACATGTTGCGAAACTCCGGGGACCGACCACACCGGGAGTCGAACTCGGATCGCCTCGGTGGTAGGCGAGCGCTCTAGTCACTGCGCTTACAGTATATGTAATTTGTCGATTCTAGGACAAAAACTTTTTTTGGTCAATTTTTTTTTCGATTTAATTTAGAAAATTGGCTTGAAGATATTTGTATTAGTTTATTTAGTCAAAAAGAACCTTTTTAGTTTTATTCGTGATGGTATTTACTCAGAGGGGAGAAAACCCCATTCTGAAAATTTCAAACAAACAAAGGTCTTCGTTAAGTTTCTTAAACTAAATGGTTATCATAAAAATTTTAATAAACAACAATATTGAAAACAAGAAGTTACCAGCATAACTGATTGGCCTACTTTTCTCAAAGTGGGTGCAATTTAAACCTGAAAGTTAAAATCCTTTAGGCAATCCAGGAATATAAATTAATAATATTGGTTTAAACGCATGAGACACGAAATATACTAAAGATAAATCAGATTGCTAAGTAATATGCGAGTACACCGCTTAATAAAATTGCAGAAAATATTTTCTGAGATGTCTTTCTATCGTAAAGATAAAAAAAGTTGCAGTTTTCAAAATATTACAAAATAATGAATGAGATACGCGAAAGAAAAGTCAGCTTTGTATGTCGTATGTGTACCCAACATGAGAGAATTCGAAAAATATTATGTATTACTATACTAAAAATATGAAAATAGCGGCCATTTTAATAAGATCACAGGGTGAACGAAATACGCAAAAGAACACTCATCTTTGTATGCAGTATATGTGGACCAGGTTTGATGAAATGCTCAAAAAATATGTCCTACGATATGTAATGCTATGGTAAAACCATAAAGATGGCCACCAATTTGAAAATATGAACACATTATGAACGAAATACAAAAAAGTCAAGTCATATTTGTATGCAGTGTATGTGTACCAAGTTCGGTGAAATTCTGAAAAATATTTTTTTAAATATATGTAATAACTTACTCTGCTAAATAATAAAAATGGCCGTTATTTCGAAAATATGAACACAGGATTAACCAAATACAAAAAAGTTAAGTCCCATTTGTATGTAGTACACGTGTACCTAGCTTGGTGAAATTCTGAAAAAATATTTCCTAAGATATGTAGGATTATGCTAAAAATATAAAAATGGTCACCATTTTGAAAATATGAGCACAGGATATGCGAAATTCACAAAAATCAGGTCAACTTTGTATGTAGCATGTGTGTACCAAATTAGATGAATTTCCAATTTACAGTTCTTAAGATATCAATTTCATTAAACAATTTTAAAATGGCCGCAATTTTGAAAATATTATTAGGGCGTAAACGAAACACAGAAAAGTCAAGTCAGATTACAAAATACTATATGTGTATAAAGTTCGATGAAATTCGGACCATTGGTTCAGAAGTTTTTAGGGGGACACACACACACCAAGACACTAAGCCACAGACAGAAAGGTGATCTCACAAACCTTCTCTTTCCTTCAGAAACTAGGGTAAAAATATTTTATTCATTATAGTAGGTAAAAACGGAAATTAAAAAAAAAATTATACAAAAAAGTTCTTGTCCTGGAAAAGACAAATTACTTCTACTGCCAACAGCGGCCCTTCCCTGGGTTCAGGAGTTGGTGTTTATCCTTTCACACACATCCCTGCTGAAGACAATGGCGAACCATCCTCTCCTAATATCTCTAGGTGTTCCTCTGAGGCCGTCAGTTTAAGTAATAAATGGAAACGGCATACGTACGTTAAACTCCGCTTCGCCTCTAAGCGCAGAATACTGAACTAGCGCACAGCGTTTTCGTAGAAAGTGTTTTTCGATACGACTTAGCGGTGACCCTATGATTATATTTGTGGAAATTATGTGTTAAAAAAGTCCAACGCAGGTTACTATCTTCTGTTTTATGGTTTGGGCTGTTATTTTCACAGCTACAAAAATGTCAAACCTCAATTTTTACAATCTTTCAGGAGTTGGCAATCATGTTTCTAACAAGCGGACGGTATTTTTAGAACGACAGCGACGTCACTTGAAGGAGGCGAATTTTTTTTTCGTCGGTAAACGCACTGGCCCCTGTTGAACTTTTCTATATAATTTATTCTCAAAATATTACAAAATCTTAAAGTAGTATTGTTTAGGAAACGCCTTAAACAGCACCTTTTGCACCTATAAACCCCTTTTCCCCTTTTTTTCACTCGGGTATTGGGCATAACTACATTTTAAGGAAGATAACCCCCCTCCCCCCTAACATAGATCTGGACCTGCCACCACTGCATACGATCAATGCGTATGGCGCTCGTTCCAAGGAAGGCGAGACGTGAAATATTCGTTTCCACAGCGTGTGTCGGCCTCGTTTGACAACGAAGGGTATCAGTAATAGGTGTTGAGGAGGGGTGAGGGGTGAGGACAAACACTCCCGGGATGAAAGTGGCTATTATTCAAGGATTTATCGATTGATACTCGCCTCGCGAAAGGATAAACGGCGTAATGGGTTGATTAAAAACACCTCTTCGGAAATCTGCTAAAGGAAAATCCTGCAGCGCTGTTTAATCCCACGCTGAGAACGAAATGTGCGCACCGTAAAGCTGGATTCACAGCCAGCATTTATCGAACGTACGTACGTACGTACGTAAGTGTAAAAGTAAAAACACTTGAGTGAGTATAATAGCATTCCCATCACTTCGTAGCGTGCGTACGTACATAGCACAGTTGATCAACTGCCTACTCCTCACGTACGTACGCTAAGTGGTGGTTGTGAATCTAACCAAAAAGTTGTCGTAAGTACGTCAGAATAAATTTATTTTAAAACAGTTTTTCAAATATTTCCTTTTTTGTGTACAGCCGGCAATTTGTACAAATAAAAACGAATTTTGGGCATATTCTATGGTAGTTTGAAGCTATTCCAAAAAATCTTCACGTACGTACTTACGTTGTGTGGTTGTGAATTGTGAATCCGGCTAACAGGGGGAAAATTACAACGTTCCTGGTTAGTTGTTTGTACTAGGCAATTTTTTATTTTCAAATTACAACCATAAAATTTATTTCGGTACAGCACGCTAAATTCCTGTGTTTCATCACGAAACATATACGCAGTGACAAAGTGCACAATACGTGAACGATCTGTTGGCAGAATTTTTTTTTTTTAAGGTATCCTGCATTTAAATCAATTTCAAGCAAATAACAGCAGACAGCTTCACACCTTATCCTTGATGTACCAGTTCTAGGTTTCGAAGTCGTAATATTAGCTTTACAGTGTTCAGCTATAGAACCAATTTTATATATTTTTTCTGTAACGATTTTGCGCTAAATTTTCATTACTTGTAAAATGCAATTCGTGAAGAGCATGAGAAAAAAAATATTGCACAATTTTTTATCACACCGCTTACACATTGACTTCAACGTGTAAAGCAAATTCACTGGTGTTCGGGTAAAGTGGTATAAGTAGAGATCAGAAATGTTCGCAAAAATAATTTGCAACACATTGTTTCAATAAATTCCGTGCACAACTGCAGCTATGATTGAGTATGAATAGTACAATGGATTCTAGCCTACAGGTCATTGAACTCGCGAATTTTTCCAAGCCCTAGTCATTACATAGTACGGTTAGAGATTACCGTTAATCGCGGGAAAACTTGACCGTTTGCTGGGTTTCAACGCACGTTCAGTTTACGAGAATATTACTGGCTTTTGCTTGTATGAGAGACTGTTTTCCTATTTGACTGAGCCAATAAAAATCCCGCTATTGTAATATTTGATGGCTGTTACTGGTTTGCAGACAGCGATATTGTGTCAGACGAACATCAGCCAATCTAAGCGTTTTCGCGATATACCATTATCTCTAACCATAATCTGTAATGAATGATTCTTCGTTTACGTGAACGTAACATACATAAAATAATACCTGGACGTGTAGTGCAAGAGGGGACTATCTCCGTGCAGTCTTGCCACCACTAACATTTTCTTCTCCAATTTAGCTGAGGATTAGCGTGGAGTGTTTATTATCCGCTTGTTTCTGGAAAGCCTGTACACCAGGACATGGAGACTGTGTGTTGCGTAATATAGGCGGTTCGGGATAAAGTGAGCACTCAACAAAGCCCTTTCAATGTTCTTTTTTCAGCCAATTCGTATCCTTCCGCACGTAACGGCTAACTACGGGAAATGTCTAACCTCTGTGGACACGTCACTTGGTGTTTGCGCGTTTCAGATAAATTGTGCAGACGGTATGAACCTTACATAGTTTGATAAAAAAAATTATTTATTACATACAGTGCAGTTATGTCGATTTCGGTAATTTTGTTTCAGTACTGTTGTATTTAAATATAAAAATACACGGAACTGTATTACGAAATTTCGCTGCCAACCATCCAAGCAGTAAGGGAACTACAGGTAATGCATTTTATGCAGTAACTGCTAGTGATATTTTTCAAAGGTTAAATTTTTAGTGCTCACTTTATCCCGAACGACCTGCAATAGGCAATCATTCAAAGCATAAATTACCGAGGTATTTAATCGGGTTTAAAAGATTTACGAAAATATATTTGACGTGTTTTTACTCTACTAACTGTCGAGTTTCGAAAACTCATGAAACAGGTGTTCACGTAAGCATAATTGTGAAGTACAAATTACCCCGATATCTCGCTTAGTTAAACAGAAACCTAAGATTTTATTAAAACTCATTTTGTTATTTTAACCTCTATCTAAGTTGTATGTAGAAAACATCCTAAACTCACATTTTAGGTATTTACATAAGCATCATTCTGAAACAAAAGTAAAATCGGTTATCTCACCTGGTTTAAGAGAAATCGGGTATTGATTGAAAACACATTTTACGACTTTTCACCCCATTAATTTTTAAATTTGGAATATCGAATACTTAGGTCATAGTACTTCTTTACGCAATATTTCGAAGCAAAAATATCGATAGCTTACCAGGTTAGTAAGATATCTGCAGTTCGTTGAAAACACATTTAACCTTTTTCACCCCATCTATTTTCGAATTTTAAAAAACCGCTCCTTAGTGGATGCTACTGCGTAAGAGATAGCCACCCTCAAAATTTCATGACTCTCAGGCCAACAGTTTGGGCTACGTGTTGATGAAGGAGAGGGGAACTTCATTTATGTATGCACATAACATAGTCTTTAAAAAATAACACTGTCTCTCTTTCAACGAACGATGCATTACTTTGGAAAACGCTTCGGTATTTACATATCCACGTTTTATGACTGCACACTGTCTTGATTTTAAAAAATCAATTTAAATTTATCTTATATTAGTTACTTATTTGTATTACATTAGCTACGAAAAGAACATGCTCTTCAAACAATATCCCTATATGAATAAAAATTGAACATGCTTATTTTAAGCGTAACTTTTTCAGGTCCACCAAATAATTTTTTTTAATATTTAATTATTAGAATTTTTATTTCAATTTCCATTATTTTTATTTAAATCAAAAATACTTTTTTTTTAAATTTCATACAGGATACATTGTAGCATGCGACATCGGTATTCACTGTAAATCTTTTCAGTTCCATATGTCAGTGGGTTATAATATAGTACATAAAACCATAAGATACAAATTTCGACTGACGAGCCGATACGCAAAAAACTATGAGGGTGAACAAAAGTTGCGTTAGAGCAAAATTTGTGGTCATATTTTGGTATGTAAATATTGGCGTAGAATTTTTAAAAGTCGTAGGGGTGTACAGAGGTGGATCCATCCAGCTCTAGGCTTTTCATTCTTAAAAACTAGTTATGCCCACAACGCGAGTCAAATAAGGGAGGGAGAGAATCCGGGTGCCCTCCCCCAGAAAAATATAATTTTTAAGGTAAAAAATGGTGCTATTTAAGGCGTTAAAAATTTTAATATACGACTTTTAAAAATTTTTAATAAACAACAAATAAACTATACATAAAAGCAAGGACGTCTGTCTTACAGATTGTAAGGGGAGCCAAGATCATAATATATGTTTATGTCAACAGGAAATGATAGTCTGTGTATAAATTTGTAGCCACTGGCATATTTCGAAACATGAAACAGCGTATAATACGAAACTTATCAAACTGAAAATAGTTTGTTATAGATTTTACTAAAAAAAGAAACCATAGGTGGTTCGGAATAAAGTAAGCACTCAAAAAAAAACCCTGCTCAATTTCTATTTTCAGCAAAATCTTATCTTTCCGCGTGTAACGGGTGACGACGGGAAATGCCTAACCCCTCTGGACACGTCACGTGATAGTGGCACGTGCAAGATAAATTATGCAATCAGAAGAAAAGCTATATAGTTTTTTGAAAAAGTTTATTAACTACATAACACTGTAATATGCATATTTCAGTTGATTTTATTTCAGTATCGTTGTGTTTAAATAGGAAGATACATGGAACTATATACGGCAATTCGCTACCAACAATACTAGCACAAAGGGAACTATAGTTAGGGCCACGATTTTGTCGCGAAAAGATTTTTGCCCCACTTTGTTTCAGTGACTCACGTGCACATCGGCAGTTCTGTTTCAAGGTTATTGGCAGCGTGTCTATGTTCAGACACGTTTCTCATTTTACTGCACCAATCAGAATACGATTATTGTGAGTCTGTACGTCTATAATTTGCCAAGGTCAGTGAGAGTAAAATCATCCAACCACAGACGATGTAGCAGAGCTGCAGGTGTGCACATGACGCATCGAAACCAAATGTTGCAAAAATCTTTTCGCCATAAAATCGTGGCTCTAACTATAGTTAATGTTGAATTATATGCAGTAACGGCTAGTGATTTATTTCAAAGGTTAAATATTTAGTGCTCACTTTATCCCGAACGACCTATAAACACATTGTGGAACATCTGTAAAAGGGGGGCTCAGGCCCCACCATGCCCCTCCTTATAGGCGCCCTTGCATAGAAAGTAAAAAAAAGGGGGGGTTGGGCCTGCACCCATGGATCTGCGGCTGGGCGTGGACAATACGAATGTATCTTTTAAAATACAACCTCATAAAATAACAGGGTCACCACTGACTGTCTCGCATAGGCGAGTGGTTGGCGAGAAGATAGCACAGAGTTTAGTGACTTGCGTCTAGAGGCTAATAAGGTGAGGCAGGCGTGATACGAAGGGACCCTTGTTTTCCGCGAAAAGAATTTTGCCTCACTTTGTTTCCGTGCCTTACGTGCACATCTGCAGTTCTGTTCGTGGTCAGCGATTGGATATTTTAAATGTCGCGAGTCTTTAGATTCTACCGGCAAATCACATACGTGTGATGTTGCAGGAAAGTTTTTTTTTTTTTTTTTTTTAATTGGCTCAGTCAAATGAGATACGGCTCTTCACACAGACACGCTGCCAATAACCATGAAGCAGAATTGCAGATGTGCACGTAAGGCACTGAAACAAACTGGGGCAAAATTCTTTTGCGAAAAAAAAAACCAGGGTCCCTAGTGATACGTGTACCGTCTCGTCCTTTTCCGCAGTTTTAGGCCTGGAACGCGTAAAAATGTGTTCATCCAGACAACCACGTCAAGGTCGCGCGAGAAAAGCATAATAGTAAGTACGAGCACGTCAGTTGAGTGGCTTGCTCTTAGAAGTGATACTTAAGAGGCACGGTTATTTCGTGTATTCATCTGGTAGCAGCTTAGACTTCCCAGTCCTATACATATCCTGGCTACAGTCAAATATTCATTATTGGCTTCTAACAGTACACCGCGCGCCAGCTTAACTTGGCGATTGGCCGCTGCAAATACACCTATAGACGGTTCGGGATAAAGTGAGCACTAAAAAAATCCCTGCTTAAGTTATATTTTCAGCCATTTCCTACTTTCCGCACGTTACAGCTAGTGACGGGAAATCCCTAACCTCTCCGGACATGTCACTGGATGTTTGCGCGTCTAAGATAAATTGTACAGTCAGTATAAATCCATACAGTTTGATAAAAACAATGTTTTATTAACTATATAAAACACTATAATGTCGATTTCGGTTGTTTTTATTTCAATATTGTTGTATTTAAATAACAAAATACACGGAACTATATTGCGTAATTTCGCTGCCAACCATAGAAGCAGTAAAGCTACTATAGTTAATGTTGAATTGTATGCAGTAACGGCTAGTGATATTTTTCAAAGGTTTAATTTTTAGTGCCCACTTTATCCCGAATGACCTACAGTAGCCTGTAAATACCGGAATGAAATCGACCTATGTAAATTAGCCATTCGAATTTAAAACGGTAGTAATATTATATGCAACACATTCCAGCTCGTTACTCGCCAACTTACATGGTGCGTGCTATACACGCAGGTGCCACGTGTGTTCGTAACGGTTTATTTCCTAATTTGTTACTTGTTTGCAGTCGTCAAGTGTGTATAGGTGATTCGGAATAAAGTGAGCACTCAAAAAAGCCCTGATTAATTTCTATTTTCTGCCAGTTTATATATTTCCGCTACATGTAAACATCAACATTGCCACGTACTTTTATTTACATAGTCTTGTACAATGTTTACATTTACGTTACAGTGCTCCGATAAATTTTAGCTACAATATGTACTCATTAAATACACGGGTGTTGAATATGTGCTATACTCAGTAATAATCTTAGTTATAAATACCTGCGAGTTAACGTCTTATAACACTGGTTTCTCTGCGTCTACTCTACAGGCGCTATTACCGTTACGAATCTTGTAAATGCATGCATAGTATATTCGAACTTTTAAATTAAACCCGCCACTAAAAACACACACGACACACGCAACTCAAGAATTCAAGTTCCGTTCAGCATACAGCAATGAACGACGACGACGACGCACGTAAAGAGAAACAATAAATAACGTATTTTCTTAATGTGTGAAACAGGGGAAAAAATGCTGTTTCTATTTCCAGATACTCAGGCTGGCGATCATAAAACATAACAACTTACATTACTAATCACTTCACATAATTTATCAATGATATTCATGAACATTCACTTCTAATACTTTTATATGTGTTTATCAGAAACCGATATTCATTACATAACGGACAAACAAACTGAATGACGCAGTTCGCTTCCAAGCGGCGAAAACCTAACTCTGGTGCCATCTGTCGGTGAAATTTTAAACTACCTCTGTGGCGCGGAGCGTTAGCGGCATGTGCCAACGATAATCGACTCGGTTGCGTCGCTTTGTGCTGACGCTAATTAAACAAAATTGTACAGTCAGTAGGTATGTCAGTAAGAACATAAATAAATATTTTAAAGTATATTAAATACAGAGAGGACGTTTGCATTTGATGTTGTTTCACTAATGCTGTATTCAAATAAGAAAATACACGGAATTACAGGCAGTTATTCGCTACCAACCATACAAACAATAATGTAACTGTTGTTAATGTTGACTTATATGCAGTAACGGCTAGTGATTTTTTTTCAAAGGTTAAATCTTTAGTGCTCACTTTATTCCGAATGGCCTATATCAGAACTGTCGTCCGATCACAGTAATGACAATGAAGTATACATCATTGGCGTTCAACCTGACCTAGAATCAATACGCGAAATACTCGTGCCTCTAACGATGCTGTATGTTGACGGATCTAGGCTTTTCTTCGCTCGGCGCAAGAACTGTAATTCCCCTTCCCCCCCCCCCAAAAAAAAATAAACCTTTCACAGAACCCTTTCCATCAGTCCAATCAACCCAGCAGTAATAAACGTACCTCGCATACGTTGTTTTGCGCTCGCGTAGATAACACTATATATAACATTTTAGTACAAAAACATCATCCTGTTCTTACTAGCTACCATTATAGGCCGTTCAGAATGAAGTAAGTACTGCGTAATTTTTTTTTTATTTATTTCAGCCACTTTGCAGCCATGTTTACTATTTTCAATATGAAAACTTCCACGTAACTAAGAACCAATGTAAACGTTTCAACACTCTCAAAAGTTAACGGATATTGGCCAAATAAACCATATTTTAAATTAAGTATACCTTCTTCTGAATGCTCAATTTATCGTGAACAGCCTATAGCAGTGTTTTAAGTATGCATTCTACAGGTCATTCGGAATAAAGTGAGCATTCAAGATTTAACCTTAGAAAAAAAAAATCACTAGTAGTTAACTGCATATTAGTCAACATTAACAATAGTTACATTATTGTTTGTATGGTTGGTAGCGAATTATTGCATGCAGTTCCGTGTATTTTCTTATTTGAATACAGCGTTAGTGAAAGAACATAAAATGCAATCGACATCTCTGTACATCATATACTATAAAATATTTATTTATGTTCTTATTGACATACCTACAGACTGTGTAGTTTGACTTGATTAGCGCCACGACAAAGTGATGCAACCACCTGCTGAATTTAAAACTGTCGCTGACACGTTGCCGCCGACGCTCGCGCCACAGACGTAGTTCAAAATTCCACCGACAGGTGGCACCAGAGTTAGGTTCTCGCCGCTTCGCAGGCTTGAAAGCGAGTTTAGTTTTAGTTTAGTTTAGTTTAGTTTATTAGCCTCCAATACAGCCCACTGCAAACTGGTAAGTCATTAATGTGTTTGTCCGTTGTGTAATAAATATGAGTTTCTGATGAATATATTCAAAAGTATTAGAAGTAACTATTTATGAATATCATTGCTAAGTCATTAGTAATCAGTTATCTTTTACGATCGCCAGCCTGAGCATATAGTTAGAAATAGCATTTTTTTCTGTTTCACACATTAAGAAAATACGTTATTTATTGTTTTTGTTAATTGCGTCGTCGTCGGTCATGGCAGTATGCTGAACGGAACTTGAATTCTCGAATTGCACGTGTCGTGTGTGTTTATAGTGGCGGTTTTGAATTGCAAATTAATATACTACGCATGCATTTACGAGATAAGTAACGGCAACAGTGTGTGTCGTAACCAATTAGAGTCGATGCAGAGAAAACAGTGTTATAAAACGTTAACTCGCAGGTATGTATAACTACGATTACTATTGAGTTTAGCATATATACAGCGCCCGTTCATTTAATGAGTAGATGCTAAGGATAAAATATATCACAGCAGTGTAATGTAAATGTAAACATTGTACAAGTCTATGTAAATAAAAGCACGTTGTAATGTTTATGTTTACATGCAGCGGAATTATATAAACTGGCGGAAAATAGAAACTAATTAGGGTTTTGTGAGTGTTCACTTTATCCGAATCGGCTGTAATTAATTTTTAACATTACACGGCACCACCAGCGCTCCCCTTGTATCCCCTGCCACCCCCTACATCCACCACTGATGTATAGTATACTCCGGTCAACTGCGCCCTTAGCACTCCATAGATTTTGCCGCTCACAAACGCAGTCTGTCCAGGTAGCCAATCTGAACACATTTACAGAGATGCCTCAGCCTAGCAGCGAGTGGGACAAAATGTGCGCACGTGCTACTGTAGGTATTCTCTCCACGTGTCGCGCGGTATTCTAATCCCCCCCCTTCCCCCTTATTCCACGCCATCAAGACTCTAAGGCGTGGTAGGGGAAGGAGGGGAGGAATCTGCGCACGCCATATTGATTAGCGCGGCACAGCCGGTGTGCTGGCTGCAGGGCGCATTGCTCGCTGCGCACTGATAACGGACCAGGAGGACGTGATAACAAGATTACACACCAAAGGCACCACGTGGGCGGTAGTTGGGACGAGCACAGGTGCCCAGATAGCATGCCCCACCTCGTCCAATACGGTTACTGCCTGTGATTGGCTGGTAGATCCCCGACAGAGTGACAGACCATAAGAAGAGTCCTCGACTGGCGCATGGGCGGCGTATTCTTTTTAACGCGAAACTGCGTAACTTATTCATATCATGTTCACCTACGAAAAGAACATACACTTGCAACTATGCTTCTATGTTTTCAAAAATTCTGCACGCTTGTTAGAAACATGATTTTCGGGCCTCTCAAAATGGCTAAATACGGGTTTTTCAGACTGCTGCAACTCCGAAAATATTACCTGAATTCGTCAAATGTGAAGCGAAAAGCATGCGTCGGTTTACTTCATACTATTCAAAAGTAAAATGTGGTCACCGCTTGAAGTCCCGTACGAAAACGACTAGAAGGAAAAACTTGCACCCCAGTTAGGCCCGCTGCGAATAGAGGCGATATGCTTCTCGTCAAGCGTGGGACACTGGCTCTTATCGCTAGCTGTTCCCACGCGTCAAAGGTGGTAATTCGACACCGGCAAAGACTCCTCTTAAAACATCCCATCACCGACCGATGTCCGCACATGATGCACTGAAACAAGCTGGTTGCAAAAAAAAATCTTTTAGCTAAATCGGGTGTTTCTAGTAACTGTGAATGTTCCTTCAGAAACTAAATCCACTGATCTATTTTAGTAAAAAGTTAGCGCACTGAATGAGCGAGTCTAAGTTCAACGTCCCTGGCAGTCATAAGGTGTAGGATCACTCGAAATGCGGTACCGGCAAGGGTCAGGGAAAGGGTGAAGGAGGGGGAAACATCACAAAAAAAAAAACTACCACCACCTTCGAAATGCATCAGCAATAATCTCCTATGTGTTCTATACTAAAAACCATTCATCTGATTTCGATGATACTTTGGTAAGGAGTTGTGCGAGCGCCCGTAAAAATTTGTAAAAAAACGGGCGGTGGAGGGGGGAACTGCGTAGAGAGGCAGAACGGGGTTCCAAAAAAATTTAATGGGCATTGCAACAAACGCCGGGACAGATTTTTCTCTATAAAACACCAGCATCGATACTTATGACTACATCTACATTGAAGACCAGCAATGCACAAATGTTTCTATTCATAGGTCAACCTATTTTTAATATATTTGGAGCTGTCCATCCTTCCCACTTCCTCACTTATTTCTCCCTATACTACGTCTAAGCGACCAGCATAGAATGTTCTGCAAACCAGTTTTTAATATGCTCTAAGGACAAAAGAAAACTGTACCAAGAGAGCTATATGACATATGCACTAGTTCGTAAAACAGAGAACCAACCATAGAATAAATAATTCTGTCAGAAGCGACATAGGGAAGACATCGCATTGTTGTAATCGTCCCAGCTTAGGTATATAAAGAATACCACGTTGACTCGAGTAATTGGCTTATACGGGATATCCAGAAACAACAACAGCCTTTAGTGAGCACACCACGAGAATTCTGGGCTGAATTGAAGACGAACATGTAAGTTGCAAAATATTGAACGACGATACTTAACATGCAAAACGTGGGCCTCACTGCACGAAGACAGTCCTTTGTTGCGCTCTATGTCCAGGGATTATTTTATGTACGTTACGACGAGTAAACGTAGAATCATGTTCGGACTGACAGAGATTTTAACCTGCACCCTTAATATGCAGGCCAGAATATTAGTAGCAAGATAAATAAGTAGAGGCACGAAGGTTGCAAGCCAGTAGTAAATAGTAATATAATAATAAGAGCTACCCACTTTTACGGTTAGGAGCCAATGGATATTCAACTTTGGCCCGTGTGTGTATAGGACTGGGAAGTCTAGACTGCTACCAGATTATTACGCGAAATACTCGTGCCTCTATAAATAAGATATATGTGGAGTGCAAGAGGGGACTAACTACAGTTGCTATGTTGCCGCAGTATGCATGTAAAATGAATTGGTACAACATTTTGCCACCAACATTTCCGTTTCTAATCTAGCCCAGGGTTCGCGAGGTTGCTGTTATACAGTTGTTTCAAGACATCCTGTACAACCACTTACAGTGCTTGAGACACTGTAATTAATTAGTATATTAAATATATTTACAAATTATAAACGTAACGATTCGAGGCTTAACATCTGAAAACCACCAGAAGCGACATAAGAGAGCAATTTAGTTGTAGTTATTGTATCATTTCTCGAGGAGGGCTGCATGCACACGAATCCATGTAGAATTTGAGATATTGGTTTGAACAACCGTTTATACATCAAGAAATACAGTAATTTTTTTTGCATCTCAAGTATGTATTTAAAAATAGTAAATGTGACATTAACTTGCGCGTGAATTTCCTCACAGATTATAAAATAGGGCTTATTAAACTTCAGCGTAACAGAACATCCACAAACTCTCCGACACCACAGAATAAGTAAGTAATAACAAAAGCGACGAGACGTGATTTTATCGTACGCGTTTTCTGTTTGAATTGTCATGGTGACGGAGTTCGTAGAAGTTTGATTAGACTACTGTTTATTAGGACCTATTTTATTATCTGTGAGGAAATTGACACAAAAGTAATGTAACGTTTGCCATTTATAAATATTTAAATATGATGCAAGCTAATTACAGTGTTTATTAAAAAAATAAGCGGTTGTTTGAACCAATGTCTTAAATTCCACATGGCTTTGTTTCCTTTCCTGTACGCCCCGAGAGCTGGTACAAAAGCTCCATTATGTCGCTTCTAACAGAGGTAGTTATTGTTTATACCCATGTACGCCCCGCGAGCTAGTACGATAGCAACAATGAAAAAGCTTTCCGTGTCGCTTCTGTTACTACTTATTTA
>PNEQ01012770.1:28265-39952 GCA_003012365.1 Medauroidea extradentata
TCCTACTCTCTCCTCTCTCCCTCCTACTGTCTCATCTCTCCCTCCTACTCGCTCTGTTCTCCCTCCTACTCTCTTCTCTACCTCCTAATCTCTCATGTCTCCCTCCCACTCTCTCCTCTCTCCCTCCCACTCTCTCCTCTCTCCCTCCCACTCTCTCCTCTCTCCCTCCCACTCTCTCCTCCACTATTTCTACTATTTATTACTGCATATATGTATGCACTGAGTTAATATACACAATATGTATAAACAACCTATGGTGTAAGGAAACACATCTTAATTTTTAATTCCAAGTAAAAATTTATTTTACTGTGATAATGTACTCTTGGCTAATTCTGTCACGAATGTCGATGCAAATGTAGGTCAATATCGAATTTAAAAAACAAATACAATATTTGGCACTCATGTTAAGGCTGCTCTGTAAATATATTTGTATCGAGTACGGTTTAACTTGCACACTACTCCTGATTACATTACTTTATTCGTAGTATTATCAATGTTCCCTAAAATTTTCGCTTTTTGGCGCACCATTAAATTGTATTGTTTTCCAAGTTAATCTTAAAAAAGCTGACTTAAAAAACAATAAGAAGGTAAGTCACACTCCAAAAATATTGTCATTAGATACTAAGGTACAACTGTAATGGCGCTCGTATTTTTTTTATTGAAAAAGAAATATTGTAGAAAAAAAGAAAAAAATCGTATGTTCACATGCATTTTGTCAGTTTTACGAAAAAAAAAAAATTCTACTCACAAATAGACAAACAAAGAACGTTGTAGTGAATGTTCACAAGAATATTTCGTGCTATGATTAATTTCAAATCGGCACCATATTTTCATTAATATGAGGTCATCAGTTCAATATGGTTTTCAGGTAAGGTAAGGGGCTTTACGTCTTGTCGACAGCGAAGTTATTAGAGACTGTGATAGACAACTTGATACAATGACAGGAACTAGGAGAGGAGTCGGCCATGGCCGTTGTCGAGCCTGGAACGATTTCGGATACCCTTAATAGGGTTGTCAGATTCCTCTATAATTCATAAATAATACGTTGCATATTAATTAAAGTGTGGGTTGAATTTGTTTTTACAACAGTGTCCATTCAAGAAGGTAAAAAACATTTTCACAACTTCCAGAAATGTGTACTTGAAGTTTGTCCTCACTTTTCAAACTTGATGGACGCAGTATATTAAAGAAAGAAAAATTAACAAAACTTACACGATTTTGAGATCAAAGTTACTATAAAATTAATTTGTGAATTATTTTTCCTATTCCTAATAAGCGATTTTTTGGTATCAGCTTCTGATAGTTGCAGTAGATCGTAACGGGGAAGTCAGAAGTGCTGGCTCGCAGAGATTACTAGTGTATTAACGCAGATGGCGAAGCACCCGACAGAAACACTTCCTCCCATCCACAGTAATAATTACCGACGTCGAACAGTGCCATTTAGCTCACTACCTCTTCCTCCGCCATACAAAGCTATTGGCCATCGTATCAACTCCTGTTCTAGTTTACAAACAAACCTGTCATGTGCCGCCATGCTGCGCCGGAGTACTTATCAGCGAGAGGCAACAGTTCCGCACACAGCAAATCACTGCGGAAGATCGGTTTGCCATTACGTCGCGTCGTGCATTACACTATCTGGATGATGCAAAACGGTACAGCTAGGTTTATGAGGCCCTTTAGTTTACTGACGTCGGCCGCTACCAACCTCGGGGGTCCAGGCGAGAAACAAGGGTATGACAGCAGATGCCAGTTCCCGAAACGTAGCATATTTTGTCGACGGTGATACATTTACTAGTTTTTGTCTTGCCTACGAACATTTCTGCCACAGTGCTCATTTGTAATGTCCTCGTTGTCTATCGTCCATCACTGTCGCCATTGCCATGCATCTAGCTTGGTCCTTGTCTAATTTTTTCAGACATAACGCCAACAAAAGCGAGAGTTAAACATCCAATCACTAGATCCCACGATTTTTCGCGAAAAGAATTATGCAACAGTTTGTTTTTTCCCTTATGTGCACATATGACGCTCTGCTTCATGGCTAATGGCAGAATGTATTATTGCTAGGGCCCGGTAGTTTTCGCGAAAATATTTTTGCAGCACTTTGTTTCAGTGTCTTACGTGCGCACCTGCATCTCTGTTTTGTGGTCACCGAATGGATGCCTTAACATACAACGTCTGGATGTTAAACCCGCAAATAACAGACGTGTTGTGTCACAGTTATCCGTGTGTTGATTGGCACAGTCAAATGAATAATAACTCTGCACAAAAACACTCTGCCAATAATCATGAAGTTGAGCTGAAGGTGTGCACGTAAGACACTGAAACAAAGTGGGGCAAAAAACTTTTCGCGAAAACTACCGGGTCCTAATTATTGCACAGACGTGGCTCATTTGACTATGCCAACATGAACAAGGTTACTGCGACACCACACGTCTGTGATTTTCGGGTAGAACCCTAGACACTGAGAGTTAAAAACAGCCAATCACTGACCACGAACCAGGGCTGCATATGTGCACATAAGGCAGTGAAACAAACTGTTGCAGAATTTTTTCGCGAAAAATCGTGGGCTCTAGCTATCAACAGAGCGACGATTTTGTCGTGAAAATATTTCTGCCCCACTTCGTTTCAATACCTCGCGTGCACATCTGCAGCTCTGCTTCATGGTTATTGGCGGCGTGTCTTTGGTCAGACGCGTCTCTCATTTGACTGCACCAATCAGAATAAAGTTATTGTGACTTCATACTGCTGCGATTTGCCAGGAGATCCTCCAAGACAACTGAGAGTTAAAACATCCGATCACTGACCACGAATCAAAACTGCGGATGTGCACATAAAGTATTCAAACCAAAAGGTGCAAAAATCTTTTCGCCACAAAATCTCGGCTCTACCAATCACTGACCGAACAGAAGAGAAGCAGCTATGCACACGTGACACTGAAACAAGTTCGAGCAAATTTGTTTGACCAAAAATCAGGGGCCGTATGCTAGAGGATCGGAAATAGCCATATTAGCAAATACTATCAATATTTCAGTTGGCCAACTGTTGGCAGAAGCGACCAACGTTCACTAATATGATAGTCTACTTTTGCTGGTATGGTTGTCAGTAAATATGTTTGTAGTTATACTGAAGTAATATTAATGTGGGCAACTTAGTTTAAAAAGACTGACACAATTCAGTATACGGTCCACAAGCAGATTAGCAAACTAACCCACAAGCATCTGAGTATAATAATAATGCTTGTGGTACACTTGAGGTTAATGTGTGGGTGATTTCATTATGCATCATGTATACCACATGTGGCCGCGGGTGCATTCTGAATGTTTACTGCCTGTGGGCTGCTTATCACGATCAGATTTGCACAAGTGGGTCAGTTGATGTTTGCTATTTGGGAGTTTGCAGACGATGAGGTGATTTTCTTTAATCGCGCGCATTGTATGAAATGTGTTAACTTCTCAAAGATAAATAGAATGGTGCCATGTTAAAAAGGTTTCCTTAAAAAATGCTTAGTTTAAAAACACTGTTACTACAGTTGATGGTTATCTTGACACTTGACTAAGTAGGAAGGCCGACAAAGGGAAGATACCTGCCTTTATAATCACCCAGAATTTACTTATTCCATGACTTACCCGAAATTCGACCTCGGGAACTCGAGTTATAAGATAACGTCTAAGGTACATTTATCGCTTCGAGTTCTCTGATCTTTGTACTGAAATGTTAGGAGTTTAATGCCGTAAAACATATAATTTAAATATTCATGCTGTAAATTAACTGCCCTTCTTTCCGAATACCGCTGGAATATAAGAAATAAGGCAATCGTTTTTAACTTCAAGATGTAACCAAAAAAGTTCAATATTACGCCATGAAATATGACGTGACAACACCGTAAAAACTATCATTGATGAAAAATTTTTTAGTATATGTGAGACACTATTTCACCATTCCCCTTGTCGAAATTGTGAAAAATTTTTTAGAAGACAAAAAAAGTCATACGGCAGTAATAATATAGAATGAACGCTGTATTAATAGAGGCACGATTATTTCGCGAATTAATCTGGTAGCAGTCTAGACTTCTCAATCCTATACACACACACACACTGATAAAAGTCGAATATCCGTTGGCTCCTAACAGTACAAGTGGGTAGCCACACGAATTATTTTACTATTTACTACTGGCTTGCAATTTCCAAAGGTGTGTCGAAACAGCTGCCGTCTAATCACGGAAGTTACAGTGATATACAGGTTATTAGCAATCAATCTTACCTACAATCAATACGCGAAATACTCGTGCCTCTATATATAAATTAATAGGAGCACATGTACTAAGTACACTGTAAATGCACAGAGATTAAAAAATACGAACGGGTAAACGAGAAGCACCAAATGTGAAATGAAGAGATTATTGTCAGCACACAGAGGTATTCAGAGCTGGTGAGGGGTGACATTATGTGTTTATGGAGCAGCTCTGGTGTGAAGGGGCGGGGGAAACGAGAGATCTCTGATAAAACCCGCCGACCAGCGGCATCGTCCGACACAATTCCCATATGCGAAAATCCGGAGACCGACACCGCCCTGAATCGAACCAGAATTGCTTTGGTGGGAGACGGGACGTGCAAATACCTACAAACTACACAGAATACTATTGAACAGTGGCGTAACGTGGCTGTGCTCCAAGGCATGCGGTATTAGCAGCGACTATACGCTTTGAGCAGTTGTGTTGTTGCAGAGACCAAGGTGTATATATTATAAGTACCTTGCCTCTTGTACGCTACTGGCTGTGGAGTGTTCCTGACCATACAAGTCAAATGGTTCCTCAGACAACTCAGTGTTGCGTATAGTCATTGCTGGGCACCGCACACATTGGAACACCCCATGCGACGCCCCTGCTATTGAAGTGTGCGTATCGCAATCTACTTCTGACTAATTAAGTCCAGAAGTGCAGGGTGTTTAAATCTAGGGTTAAAGTATTATGCGGGTTCAAGGCTAAGAAGTTCAAAGTTACAAGGACGACTCCGCACACGCATTTCGCCTTATCCCGGCCTCTAGGCGCAAGTCGATGAACTCTAGTGCAGTATTCTCGCTGATAACTCATCGCTTGTTTGAGACGTTCTGTGGTGACCGTATCATTCAGGACGTAATTCTGTACTTGATAAAACTGTGTTGTACCAACATACAGCTTATAATATATTCTGAACCTTGACTATCGTGCCTAAAAAGAACAGGAACAGAAAACATATTTCGCCATTTTCAGCTGCCAGAAAATAAGCTTTAAAGAATACTGGAGCACCTGATAAGGCTATACACGATCGCAAAGTTCTTTGAGCGTTATTTCTACGGAGACATCACTCACATACGTATAGTACTTCTCGTATAAACTTGTGTCGGCCGAAGCTATGCATGCGCTGCGTCATGGCGGCCTGCCCAGGTGGACTTGTGAATGTGAATTTCAAGACGCCACGCACATTGGAAGCATTATTTTAAAGCACTCAAACCTGACTAAAAACGGATTTTTCACGCGGTTGTTTCTCATTGTATATGTAACGAATTTGTTCGAAGTTGAGGTCTAAAACTACATTGGACTTCGCTACAGTGACGCGTTCAATAAAATGATAGGTCACCGCTTAAGAGTGCGTGGTAGATAACTAAATGCTGAAATTATCAATTGATTCTACGCTTTTTGTGAAGCTAATATGGATAAAATACTCAATGATAATCCTAGATAATAGTGTTTACCAACTTTATTAGTAAATATTTATCTAGAATTACTAATTCGTTACGCGTGATCTCTTGCACCGCAGTTAAATGCACGAGTTTCCGGGATCAGAGATTGTGCCTCAGAAGTTCGCAACACCGGAAACAATTTTGTTTAAAACGTTGGATAAAACTACTGTCTAGGATTGTTATTTTTTAACTTTCGCAAATTGGCTTCAAGAAACCAACAGTTATAGATGTATGCTTTTAGCATTGAATTATGTACCACGCCCTCTTAAAATCCCACAGTAAAAACTTGACGGCGGGAACACTGCGCGCGCGTTTACGACTTTGGCCGTAGAGGCGATATCATAATACATGTGCCGGCCAGCGTCTATCGTAGCGCCTCGTCGATTTTAGTCTCGCACAAACACACCCTTCACCAGGCGGCCGCCTTAAGGCCACGAGTCTCTATTTATGGTGTATTGATATTTTTTTATATTTTAATCCTAAAAAGAAGCATATGTCGCAAAATCGTTATATAGAAATGTTGAAAATTGTTTATAATACGCAATATATTATTTCAAAACATACGTTTATAATTTTGGCTAATTGTTGACTTTAAGGAAATTTAATTGAATCGATAACTAGGCAAAATTATATAAACTTGTATCTTGGAAATTGTTGTATTACGGTTTTGCGATATCTCTCCCATTTCAGGATTTTACAATGTTAAACTCGCAAAAACAGCATAAACACTAACCCAATATACCATTGAAATTAATTTCTTTAAGAAATTCACGTCAGTATTTATCAGATTTTACATATTAATCCTTTAGCAACCATCATTAATTTAAATACGTGTCACTTCAAAATACAACGGCATCGTATCTATCTGTATGCTGGCAAGCTGGATCACTATCGTGGTTCATTGACGTATTCTCTATGTCTTCGCAGTCCAGAAAGTATAAGGTTACCTGACGTTTGACATTTCTCTTCCGAAAAAAAAAAAGCTAAGCAGCTTCAGTGAGTGTACTTTCAAATCATCTTAACTTTCAGGGAAAAACAGGGTGTCTGCAGTAGTGTTTACAGAAACTCTTCTAAGAAGACAAAAGCCGTAAAGATAAAAGCCACTTTTGTCAGAAGAAAATGCCACAAAACTTATACTGCACAGACTATAGCTAGAGATGATGATGCTTTATCGCGGGAAAACTTGACTGTTCGCTGGGTTTCAACGTACGTCTAGCTTACTAGAATATTACATACATGGCTTTCGCTTGTACATAGAGCTGTTGCCCTATTTGACTGAGCCAATAATAATACCGCCATTGAAACAGTTTATGCCTGTTATTGGTCTGCAGACAGCTACGTTGAGTCAAGACATAAGCCACCGAATCATATGTGATGCAGTTAACTACAGAGTTTTCAAGGACATGTCGGCACAAAAATTTTCGCGATATACTACCATCTCTAACTATAGCATACATGTTAAGAACGAACATCTGGTATGGAAATGAAGAAAATAATATAATCCTAACACTTTGTGTTCAACTTTACGCTATTAAACAATAAACTCAACACACGAATTGATATAAAACTCGTACTGAACAAAATGTGATATCAGTGCATTATCCTCGAGCGATTTATTTTCAAAGGAGAGAGAAACCGATAGTAAACGTTATATTAAAACTTGAAAAAAAAAAAATCTTCACACTTTAAATACGGAGCAGGCAAATAATTATTGTAACACACATTTATAAACATAGAACCATTTGTTTGTCAATAAGGCTTCCACATAACAACCAACATTAAGGGTGTTCAAGTGCGATAAAATCATAATTTTATATTTATATGAAATAGTGTAGGTTTTCTAGACGATACTTGTGAGTACAGTTTCTTCTTACTAAACAATTTTAACTCTTAGGCCTACAGTTTTCTCATAACGGTGTTTCAAAGTCAAAATTGGCATGTTCTGCTGCCATGCAAATAGTGAAAATCAATTGACTTACGTAGTGAAATAATTCACAGTGATAAGCATGCCACGGGCTAAGTAATAAAACATTTTTTAAAAATCCCGTGAACTACATTTGTATTTTAAAAAATTGCTGAATTTTCAAACTTTTTCCTTGTACTTTTTGCGATTTTTTAAAACATTCAAAATGTTACGTTATGGTCTTTTAAATTCTTTATTACATAGCTCATGGGACGTAATATCCCCGTGAATTTTTTTATTCAAATAGGTCAGTTGGTTTTCACTATTTGCATGGCAACAGAACAAGCAAATTTTGACTTTGGCGCACCGTTATGAGAAAACTACGAAAGCTAAAATTGTTTCGTAAGAGTAAAATGTACTCATAAGTATCGTCTACAAAACTAACGCTATTTCATATAAATATAAAATTATGATTTTATCGCACACGAACGCCCTTAAGGGCGTCGCCTACCAGGTGTTTCAAAAGCGTTGCAACTGTGTTCATAAACAGGGTCTGTTTTACGAAATTATTCCACTTATGCTCATTGTGACAACGTATGTAAAGAAAACACTTCAGACATGGTCGGAATCTCATGACGACACCAGGCTCATTAAAAATAATGTTTCTAATCCCTGCAACATAGATAAAAACGGCTTTTCAGACTGCCGCACTTCAAAATGTACTAACAGGATGTATGTGAAACTCAGATATAGACGTGCAATAGACTTAACTATAGACTTTCCACCAATAAAATTATATTGTCACGGCTTAGTGTGCCATAGTAAAACGGTTCGGCGGAAGCCTTGCACGCTAGTTCAGCGCTTGGCTCGTTGAGGCGACGCGGCATTTGATGCGCGCTGCAAGGTCGACCTTATTGCTCCGTCATTTCTGAGCCTCTAACACGCAGGTAGGCGGCGCCCTTAAGGTGAGGTCTCACCCCACTTGTTAAATTATTAATTTTTTTGCATTATTTTATTTTAATTCTGAGAAGAAAAGTTTGAAATTTGCGGTTATAGCATGCATTATATTTACCTTGCGCTACAGTGCAAGCATCACAGTTTAATTTTACACGTATATTTGCATGGGCCGCAATCAGTCCGACAAATCGATGGCCAAGTTCAAAAGGAAAACAACTCAAAAAATGCATTTTTGAGTTTGGCTCACCAAAACATACGCAAAAGTGTATTCACCCAGTTGATAAAAGACACAACACGTAAATTACTCTGTTTTAATAACGAGAGAGGCACTTTTTTCTGATTTCTAGTAAAGCTCTAGAACGTTAACATATTTTAATTTAAAGTGAGACAATTTAAGTAAAGGCAGATGATAAATATTTTAAACACCTTAAACAGTTTCCTCTGTACTTTTGTTTCAAATTAGCATCAGCCAAAATACGTCAAATAACAGATATTTCGGCGAATCAGAAAACTTTCCATACGCATTTGACTCGAAACTGGGAAGAGTTTCACTTTTGTACCGGGCCAACGAAATTAATAATATACAACAATTGTTAGTGACCTAAATATAAGGCAAAATTTTTAATTCAATGTTTGTACCGTAGTGCAAGGTATAATCGCAAATTTCACACTTTGCTTCTCAGAGCAAAAAAAAAAAAAAAAAAACGAAAAATATTTTAAACCGACTCACGAGATACTAAATTTCAAATCGACCATCCCAGTACAATTACTCACATTCATTATAGAAAAAAACTAGAAAGAGCTAATTATCTTTAAACGGCTAAACAGATTTCCTCGGATCATTGCTAACAACACTCGATCAAGTCACCTTTCAAAAAGAAAAACTAAATCAAATCGGTCCATTCGTTTAGGAGCTACGATGCCACAGACAGACCAGACAAGTCAAACTTATAACACCCCTATGTTTGGGTCGGGGGTAAAAATATAACACGCGGAGTGAGACACGATCTCAAAGACACCTGCATCGAAAAATTTCGGAAGTTTGTAATTGAGCAAACAACTGTACAACACTTAAACATTGCAGTAATAATAATTTCCCACAAACTAAATATTTCACTATTTCCGTTACTTACTCTGAGGAAAAGACAACTTATTCAAACTATACAAATCAAGTCATTTAGAGTGAAAGTAAATGGATGAAGCTAAAGAATGTCACCTTTATAATTTCACGTAAAATCTGTATTTAAAAAAATTCTTTAATGTACGTACATTCTTGCATATATCTGAGGACGTCTACTTTTCAAAAATAACGTGGACATAATCCCGACAAACGTCGAGTCAACGAGTTTCAATTAATGAGATTTCCCTTCTTGTAGATTCATCACTGCTCTGTATCGTAACTTCCTTTCATCTGATTCCTTCCACTCTGTGGCCTGGGATCTGTTTTCTGGCAGATCAAGTTTGACAGCATCTCCTCACCCCCGCTATTTATCCCCAGGGACCATCTCTTTTCCAGAGTTCCTGCGGCCAGTTACGTTTTCTCCTCGTGAGCTAGCCAGCTGACAAGTAGTTTGTGTCATGGCACGGTAAGTTAAGAGGACGTGGTAGATAAATAAGCTATAAGTTATACAACTGAGATCTACACTTTTTGAAAGTCAATATAGGAAAACTACAAAACAACAATTCTTGATAATTATATTTGCGAACTTTATTAGCAAAAGTTTACCCAGAACGATGCATTTGTTAAGCGTGATCTTTTGCGCCGCAAGTAAATGTACGAGATTTCGGCGTCAGAGATTATTCTTCAGATATACGTTACCCGAGAACAATTTTTGCTCAGACAGTTAGAAAAAATCTGGGAATGTTTTTTTTTTATATATATATATTTTCAAATTGGTTTCCAGAAACCTACAATTCTAAACTGATGCTTTTAGCGGTGAATTATCTAACGCGCACTCTTAAGGGGCCTCACTACCTGCGCTTCGAAAGCGTTGCAGCGAGTTACGGCTGTTCCTTTTTTGACGAAACTATCTAACGCTTATTATATCTGTATACCTACGAAAAGAACACACACTTCAAACTATATCGCTACAGTTTAAAAAAATTAGAACGTTTATTAGAAACTTCTTTTCGGGCCCCTCAAAATGGCCAAAAATTGCTTTTTCATTCTACCGTATCTGGAAAAATACAAACCGGATGCGAAAAACACAACTATAGAAACAAGCGTTAGACTTTGAACAAATAAAATGTGGTCACCGCTTAAGGTTCCATAGTAAAAAGGGTAACAGTAAAGCACTGCACGCCAACTGAGTGGCGGAGAGGCGATAATACATTACATATGTCGGTTAGTGGCAACCTTACCGCTCCTGCCTCAAACACACAAACGCAGCCTACCTAGGGAGGCCCCTTAAGGCCATGATTTTTCATTTATTTCAAACAATTGCAAATAACTCGAATATTTTTTAACCAAATGCTTTTTAAAAATTTGAGACTGTGTCCAGGGCAGCTTCCTGGCAATTCTCTGATTATAATAAATATTTACTTGTAACCTTGCCTCTACTAGAAGCTAACTATGACTCGTGCAGATAGATGTATCTTTTACGAATTCCGCTCGGATTACAACACTGTCAATTGGAAGATAAGAATTAGTAAACAAGCAAATCAAGCTGTTGAAAAGCGCTTCCAATATCGCTTCTAGGGGATAGAGTTGCAGCGATAGTATTCGGGAAAATGAAGGGGTTGGAGGGGCGGCCGGGCGGAAGGAACACGGGAGGGGATTGGCTACGTAACGCTGTGTTAGAAGCTACGATTGCAGTGCTTTCTCGCCGAAGTGTTCCGAATATAGCCGAACCTAGCAGAATAGCCACTTTAGTGGTTTTGTTACCGGTTATTGCGATTTCAGATAATCTTCTACCGGTCAAGTTTTGTAACTTATACGTTGATTAAACAGGAAGGCGAAGACAGTTTAAACTGATACTAGTAAATTGGAATTTTCTTTTCTATTGATAAGATAGGTCTCCGGTGATTATTCCAGTGCCATTAGTGGTTTTCTTTAAACTTCAGTTGGCAACACTGGTCACCGGCAGTTGATTTTAAAAGCTACACGAAT
>PNEQ01012786.1:0-69896 GCA_003012365.1 Medauroidea extradentata
GTAGCTCCCTTAATATTTACCACAGAATAGTGTTGGTTTATATACCCCACCTTATTTTCCATAACGAATCCCCTCCCGGACTTTGGCACATGAATTCTGGTCCACCCTGTATATATATATATATATATATATATATATATATATATATATATATATATATATATATATATATATATATATATATATATATACACACACATATGGGTATAAACTAATAAAATAGTGTTGGTTAAAAGCCTGAAATTAATAACGTTTTTGTAATAAAACAAATTTCAGGTTGTTTTTATAAAGTAAATATTTTCATCCACAATGGGTTATATCATACTAGTGTAATATTATTATTTAAAAATCATATTTTATGTTACGCCATCAAACTAAACTTTAATAAACTTTTACGTCACAGAGTTACGAAACATTTATTCAATTTCTAAAACTTTTTTACAATAAACATTTAAATAATATTCAGACAATGTAATTTATTAAACATTTAGGTACAAAGATGTACACATTATTTTAAATTTAAATAATTGCAGTAACTTAAGGAAGTCTCGCGTAGTCATCAGCGGCTATTCCTTTAATAAAACTATTTCAACGTATTTAGAGATACTATTCCAGCTTGAAGAATCCTAACACTAAGTGCGTGCAAAGCCTGTCATAACAGAAATGACGACGAATAAAAGAGCTTAAATTGCTTCAGTGAGTGACGTTTTTAAAACAAGATAATACACAAGTGGTTATGTTTGTTTCTTTGATTTGGAGCACACAACTGTGCAAACATACAGTCCTTGAGGGCGTTGATACTTTCACTTTCTGTTGTACATTAAATGTCCTTGAGTCGGCAATCTGTTCCATTTGTACCCGGTACCGATATTAAATATATTTATTGTGTATGGTAATTTTATTAATTTCACAACACTCATGTTGCGTATTTAGTTTCATTTGCAAAGTCTTCATATTACTTGCAAATTATTTGCTTAAATCTTTACCAATATAAATAACTCATAGTTTCTTGCTGTTCATAAGTTCGCAAATATTTTGGTTGTTGCTTAACACACAACTCACGAGAGCAATTTTTTACCAAATGTAAATATTATTCAGTATAAGAAACACATTTATTTATTTCAAATATAAGACTATATAAATTTTAAAGATTTACATGTAGGCCTACTACATCAACGCAACTAATTTCTGATCACATAATTATAATGCGTATTCAAATATCATATATAAAGCTTATTTTATGTCTTCAATATCCACGTATGTTCCAATAACGATGACAGCCGGGGGGGGGGGTGTAGTAAATGTAGGAGTTAGAGGTATGTGAAAACGAGGTATATTTTCCCAAATTATCTCATTACACTGATGAGAAAACCAAAGGAATGGTGCCGTATAACAAACTACAAATATAAATTTTTAAATTATACATAATGGAACAAACAAATTAACAGAGAGAGAGAGAGTTATCAACTTTGTTTCTCTTACCCATACATGGTGTAGTGTAGTGTAGTGCTGCGAATAACTGTGCTTTGCAACACTGTGCAGTTTGTGTTTGGTGTAATTTTCTAATTGCCAAAAATATATCAAATAAGCGATCATTGTGCAGCTTAGCGAATGTTGTCATTTTATCAGCTGTGACGTAGTGGGCCAAACAGTCGTCGTAATAACAAATTATCAGAACTAATTAATTAAACAACTTTAGAACTGTCTTACATTAAAATTATTAAATATAACGTTCACCTGGCAAAAACTTATATTACCGGTGTTCAACAACATGCTCACAATCAAGTATATAAAGTAATTTATATTCTTTCGTCATCTTTCTAAACGCACCATAGTCACGAACTTTGTTTTGTTTAAGTTTGGGCTTGCACTACACCAGTTACACTTAGTCAAAATTGGTGTAATTTATGCTGAGCAAAGCTGCCAAATGTTACTTACACCAGGTCAGAGAAACGCAGTGCGAAAGTTCTGCGAAGTCACAGTGTGTATTAAAATATTTTGAACACTTATTAAACCCTAATGCCCTGTTCCAAAGTACACTATTATTTTCGTGTTGAAATAAGATACTGCAACAGTTAACTTGACTTTAGGTGTCAAATGAATAAGCCCATAAACGTTTATTTCGCAAAATTTGAAACAGTTTTTATGTTAACATGTTTGAGTAATATTTGCACCCTCTTATCTAAATTGCAATTCTAATGTATATCAATAGGAGTAGGGCATCAACCGAAAATAAATATTCATATCCCGTCAACTAATGTACATACGAAGGCTGTTTTGTTACACACTTGTGGATTGTAATAAGGAAATGTCAAATAAGGTAAAATACAATCCTATTTTATGTATTGGCAAAGGAGTTCTAATAGCTTTGTTTCGCTCACAAAGCATGAACCCTTTCTAAAGTGGCAAACTATCTGAACAATACAGCAAAAAGAAGATGGCTGAGAAGTACATTAATTGGAATCAACTCTGGCTATCTTTTACAGTTTAGCCTTTCTTCGAGTAAAATTGTTTCCTCTAGTACACCGTATGGTTAAGTCATTTAAGTATATCTCGAGTTAAAAAAAGCTTTTCGATAATCCTTGTACTTATAATAAAAAAACAAATTTATTATTTATGTACTTAATTTTTTAAAACGTGATTTACAACGCGTACTGTGCAGGACTGTGTATTTGATATACAAATATTATGTAAACATATTTTTTCCTTCAACTAGCTTGCGCTAACACACATACTAATTAAATTTCTGAATTTCCTGTATTTTACCTATGTTGTGTTACGTGATGGCTATAAAACCGTTAGCTTGACATTCAACATAACGCATCAGAAAAAAAAAGAAGTAGCTCCAGGAAACGGGTGGAGAAATGGTAAGTGAAAGTCTCGAGATGACAGCACCCGGAGAATCTTCAATCCGGCTCTCACAAATGTCAGGTGTCAGTACGGAATATAGCACCGTCCAACTATTAACACGTAACTTCGCGAATGGAAGAAATAAAAGTGATAGTTAATGCCTTCGTAAGGCTAATGATGGGTTGATGGCTACATAATTATCTCCGTCGTCCTTCATCACGTTAATTACATCGAAAAAAAGCAATTTGTCATGGCACGTTTTTACTGTGTATTAGAATTGCAATATGTACTATCCAAAATTGAAACCATGAAAATTGCTCTACTTGTACAACATGTCTACTGTGTAATATAGAATAAATCGCTTTCTCTACGATTAAAAAAATTGAATCGCGAATTTTTGACTGAAGATCACTGATAGAATAGCGAAGTAGCTGATTGGGTTTTACAAGTATACATATATTGAAGAATTATCAAATAAACATGTCTGACAATTGTTTCTAGGTGCAATCACCGTTTACAAAATAAACGTATTGTTCAATTTACACATTGGTAAATGCAGTAAACCTGTTGGACAAAATTCGTAGTGTCTTTATACTATCGACGATAAGAAAATTAACCACAGACACAGTACATCTTACTCGTAGTGTAAATCACAAACAAGAAGACGTACCACACCAAAAAAATTATATATGTACAGTTAACTAAGCAAAAAAATACAAAGTATCAGAACAATAAACTTGCATTTATAGTTCAATAACGGTTCGATTATCGACCAATCCATCCTCATTTTGGCTCTCAGAAATCTGAAGAGAAAATCGTTTGGAATAGATAGTGGAAATGTCCTATTTCTCTCGAACACAAGAAATATAAAAATTATTTTATCGATTAGGTTAGTTTTATCTAATAAGTGGATAAAAAGTGTATGTGTAATATAAATTAACAGCAAATTTATTTCCTAGATTTCAACCCAATAACTTTTGAAATTTATTTAATAATAAATCATTAAAGCAAAGAAATCAAATTAAATGTACTTATGTTTGCATTTAAACAAAACGAAAATTAATGATGTCACAAAATCTAAGCAGCTAAAGGAACTATTCCCATTGAAATTGAAGAAATATCACACATTAAATACTCACCTAGAATTGTTACTATTAAATATAAAAATTCGGAACAATAAAGAAGATCTGTGATAAAGAATTACCTTAGCTAGTAATATTTTTACAAAAAAAAATATGTTGCTTGTTTTTCACAAGACCTTAATGAAGAATACTAATTCATAGGCTATGAATGACACGTAAGTTATAATCTAAGCAAAAATGAAAAATATTTTACAGTTTATTTTTGTTGTTGTTGAAACGTGTGCTGCCTTCTAGTTAAAGTTTTTTTTTTTTTTTCAGTATAGTCACAGCCTGAAATTTGAGTTGAAGTTGTCTATAATATGATTCCCACTGTTCGACTGCTTAAGTACGTAATTTTGCAGGTGTTTGGTGGTATTTATTTATAAATAATTTGTCAGTGTGTTATAAAAATTTAATTCTAATTTACAGTTCTTTTAATTTTGATGTATTCCTTATATATTATATTATTATTTCTAAATTGCTCGTGTTTCTTCGTTGTAAATTATAGAATTGATCACGAATTCAATTTCTTTTACGTTGGTTCTGTATCATTACTTTGTCATGAATTGAGCTAGTTTTAAAAAACCGTACGTTCTGATGAATTCCCTAATAAAGTCAATATTTAAGATTCTTGTTTTCAAAAATGTAACTGTAACATAAAGAATTGTAATTGAATTTATGTAAGAAAATTCTTGCAAGAACTAACAAATAACTTATATGATATAAAATATTTGGTACTAACCACTGACAAAATTCACATTAGTACAGAAAATATATACGTTCCCTACGAAACCAAATTTTAAGTTAAATAAATGTTCTGAAACAACTGTAACTTCAGTGATGTGAAAGGAAAAAAAGAAATGACACGCAACTAAACAAAACGCAAACAGTTGTTACCGAACTTGAAAAGCTGGGTTGGCAGTAGTACTTAAAGTTCCGTTGCAAACGTAGTCATAAGAAGATACATTCTTATTTCACGTTATCTGGCAGCATATTGGACTCCAAGAATCTGAGAGTTCATCAGACTTCAGCTATATTGGCCAACAATGGCGCAACTTAAATACCTATTTCAACAAATCATATACACTCTAAATCCGAATTACTGAAAATTCACTGATTCACGCTGAATGGACGGAGCAGTTTGTACAAATTGAATCAATGAAAAACCACTGTGAAATCGGTGACTATTCACTGATTCCGATAGAGTGCCAACATTCTACAAGCTAATTAGCGAATGGCGACAGATTTTCCAGTAATTACACGGATTCAGTAAGTGAAAACTGTTCTTTGAAAACAACTGGAAACAACTGATAATATTCACTGATTCACTTGTGAGATGTTGGCACTCTTAAAATAAATCAGTGAATATTCATTAATTAAACAGTGACTGTATTCACTTATTCAAATTGTTGAAACTGCTCCAGCCATCAGCGGGAATCAGTGAATATTCACTAATTCAGATTTAGAGTGTGAGGTCAAATACATAAATACCCACTTTCTTGTAATTCGGGCAGAAAAAATGTTGCGAACGACCGGAGCCAATCAAGTCACGAAGAAAGTAAGGGTGAATATAGTGAATTTCAGACTGTTGCCAAATAGTCGCACGAAATGTTCAAGTACTTATTCGCGACACACTGAGAAAGTGCTTCATGTATACTAGAAGTGGGGAAGAAACAGTCACAGCCTGTATGATGGAAGAATATCAGCAAATTCCCTTGGAGTGCTTGGAAAAATATTTAAACCAAATACGTATAGATAAACAAGCAATCGAAAACTAGTACTCCCGAAATCGTTTCAAAATTCCCACTAAGCCATTTCACTCAGTCGTGTATTTTAAAAGCTATTTAATTTAATGAATGAAAATAGTTTTTTTAATACTAATTTTGAATGGCCGAAGTTATCTCCCCAACAAGTAAAAGTGATCATGAAAACACTTACGCTGCTTATCGAGGATTCGAACTCAGAAATACGAGTATGAACGTTACAAATTATCAACGTACGAACCCAAGGCTAAGCCATGTTTCTTCAGGGCACAAAAAACGCTTTTATACCGACTGGTGCAAAAATAACACACGTTGGTAATATTTTGAATAGTTTATAACAGACATACACAAACAACTAAAGGGAAACCTAAACGCTGTGTAACACAATTCCGTACGCTGTACACAATTAAATGGCAGGCTAAGTGCTACATGACTATAAATTGTTTATCGATTAATTACTGAACATTTCAGACACACGCCTTTTGTGTGCGTCTCGTATTAGAGATGCACAGCTTAACTCGTCCAACCGATATGTATAGGCCTATATATATATATATATATATATATGATCTTTGAAAGAACTGTGCAATGGGAGTGCATGGCTGGATATATTTGCTTGGACATACTCCATTGCGAAATTGTATGTCCATATACCAAATTGTTAAGGGAACAGTGAAAATTAATATTAAATATTGAAAAATGTAAGTATTTTTTAGTTTTTCTTGATTATGGGTTGTGTAGATAGCGTACTACAGCTAAATAAATAAATATCCTTTAAGGAGGGTGCCTGAAGGCTAGGAAATCACTCTTCGAAGTGCAGACTTTGTGACTGGGTGTCGTCGGATGACGTGAGATGAGGCCCTACAATGAATGAGTGCTGAAATAGGTGGGCGGAGGAGGTGGGGGACCCCAAGAATGCCCGCCGACCAGCGACATCGCGCTGCACGACATGCAAAAATCCGGTGTCCAAACCCACCGGGAATCGCGCCCGTATCGCTTATGTCAAGGGCGCCCAACCTTTTGGAAGCTATGGTCCAAAAAGTTAACCCAAATAATGTCACGGGCCATCATACATAACTTTAACGTTGACTTATTTTCATAAATTCAAAATGTTGGTAATGTCGACATATGATGTAATAAAGTAAATAAACAGTCATTTTATAAAATGTTTAGTTGCAGTACACTCACATTTCTTGTTAAACTAAACTAGCAAATTTACAGTTTAAATAATAACATTGACAGTACGAAATTTTTGTTATATTATTTTTATTGAAAGCGTAAATAATTTTTAAATGTATAACGCAAATGCTTGGCGATCCATTCTGAAGAGTGTGGCGGGCCCGAGGGTATGCCGTCCCTGGTCTAG
Organism: Medauroidea extradentata; assembly: GCA_003012365.1. Lineage (NCBI taxonomy): Eukaryota > Metazoa > Arthropoda > Insecta > Phasmatodea > Phasmatidae > Medauroidea > Medauroidea extradentata. The sequence continues at coordinate 7,101 of PNEQ01012786.1, forward strand.
GTGGAAGGCGAGGGGTCTGACCACTCGGCCACCGCAACCCCTTACTACAGCTGGTAAAGTAACAAATGAGAAGCTACAATGCTATACCTGACAACGTGTGTAGCGACTGGGCGGGGTTGTTGTTTACAGTCACGTGGTGCGGGTGTCTGGCCACGTGGTCTGACTCGGCCTTGGTACATTCCCACCAAGTCATGTCACGTCCTTGGTGGGCCGCGATCTAAGTCACGTGGCACCGAGGTAGTCCAGTTAAGTTCCAGGCCCGCTTCGACTATCGGCGTATTGCAACTGATTGTTCTGAACCAGCCTTGTGCTGAGCCGATCACATGTTGGACTTGGGAATAATGATGTTTGAAACTCCTACTTGGGAGACGGTCTGGAAGGCACAATGTACGTCATTGTCCATATTGCCACTTGCTGAGTTCCCGTAAGTCCTTCAGGGGGTCGATTAAATATCGATTTTTATGGGTGCAACGCAAAATGTGCACTTGCGTTGTGTTTGCTTGCGCTGCCTTGGAATTATTTACTCATGTAATGCCTTAGAGGACCCGTTTAACTTGCTCTGTTCTTGCGTTGCGTTGCGTCGGTGCAAATGGAAGGTGGCGATATTTAGTCGGCCCCATCATACTGTTTCCGGGAGGGTTTGAAGCTGCGTTGTCCTTTGAGCATGTGGCATGCACTGAAGATACTTAGTCTCTGAGAAGGAACGCCGATTTAACCACCTGTGATGCAGGACCCGTCCACGAAAAGGTTTCGTAGAGATTGAACGACAAGCCTCACCTGCTTTTAACCCGCATGTGTATCCGTTGCAAGGGTGAGATGATTTCCACAACCATCCACTGCGATTGAAATGTATGTACTGCATTCAACTGCTTCTGTGTTATTCTTCATACAAGTCTCAACTGGGTAATTAGGTGAGCTCTGCCACAAAACTAAATACCGATATACACGTGGTTCCTGGTGAGGGCTATGCAAAATTGAGATAGATCAGTTCTCGCAACTCACGTTTCAATTGTGCAGGAGTGTGTGTGAAGCCAGTGTAACAGCGGCCCCAAGGATCCCAAAATTACGACTGTTCTAGAAGCGGACTCAGACCGATCTGAAAACTAGCTAAGTGCATGAGTCACATGATTGCCGAATGTTCTAACCACGACTTCCTGTTACTGGAAAACGCGGAACTCGGCAGTGAGCTTATAGAACATGCCTGATGACGAGCTACCTGAATCGCACTTTTCCGACCGAAAATTAAAGATGAACTATATGGCAGCGGTCGTTATTAATCTGTTATAAAGAGCATCAAATGACCCCGTGCTCAGTTTACGAACACGTTTCATCGCACTGTTCCAAGCGATGAGTAATTATGCACTGCGATGACGAACTATTTTAATAGATTGTCAATGACATGGAGTGCGTTAAATCGTGTCAATATAGAGTTCTTTAACCAAGGGCAATGCGATAAGTTCGTAATCCTGCTCCTTGACAAAGGGTTGCAGCAAATACTGTAGGTTAGAAAACTGGCGAAGTATATAATGTTTTTGCGACAGCTGGCGGCACCTATTATACCTAGTGACATATACAGATTATTCAAAACCAATACATTATTTAAAAGAGTACATATTTTTTCAGTACTATGCTGGTAAAAATGCATAGTTTAATAAAGTATTTTACAAATAATACGTTTTAATTTGATACGATTTTTCAAAATAAGCAAAACAATTTATACCAAGTATTACTGACATCGTAGGCCTACGTTTAGATTTTAAGTGTTTCAAACCTCAGCTCCTTACGTAGCTCTTCAATATTAGTGTTAAATTCTTAAATTATAAAAAATAAACCGTGTCTTTTACCATTGCCTATTGTAGTTGATTAGTGTATACTGTATATGCCAGGGTGACTTAAAAAAACGACACTTTTTTCACAATGTTTATATTGTATGTATTCTCATTTGTGTGTAAATGTTAATGTAATTTCGTGCAGATGTTCGTTATTTTAAATCTATCGCATATATCGTCGGCTTACTTCTAAAACTTCAAGACCATTTCTTATAGGAGAGAAAAAAACACTTCTGTAGTCATACTACGCCACAGACACAAGGTTTTTTTTTTTTTTTTTTTAATTTGAGCATAGAAAAAAGCTAACGAACAGAACACTTAAAAGGCTTTAACACTAGAAGTGCCATGAAAATTAGCACCAAATTCACCTGGAATGTAAACTTGGAAAATCTGGATTTACGAGTGTTTAGAAGTAAGCCCTCGATATGTTTCTTTACTAAGGGCTGCAATGTATGGGAGAAATATTATTTTGCCATTACTTAAGTCACTCCGCCGTGTTTGTTATTGTTATATTATGTTATTTGCTATTGTTATACTAGATACCTTAAACATGTTGAACATAGTCAGCAGCCACGTTTTGTCGTGTTTAAAGCTGAGAACGTTTGCGAGGTTATGCGCCTGAACCACGGCCGTAGAAGAACAGGTTTGGACACTTGCCTATCTAACAATGTATTTTGCTTGACCCCCTTGTTGTTTGGCTGTAGTTCGTCAAGTTACCGAGAATGTAGTACTTTTTGGCGCTGTTTTCCGGGCGGTCGGACTCAAACTCCGCCCACTTTTTTCCATCGTTATATTTATAAAGTAAATGAAGATTGCTGGAGCCTTTTCTTAAATTTCTGAGCGAAGAAAGTATTTCATAAATTGATGAAAAATACGTTTTGATCAATTGTTTATCTTAGCGGAAAGGAAGTGGGCGGAGTTTAGTCCGACCACCGTAACATCAGCGCCAATAAAACACAATATTCTCGGTAACTTGGTGAACTACAGCCAAACAACTAGGGGGTCAAATATCCAGGCGAGTATCCAGACCTGTTCTTCTACGGCCGTGACCTGAACAGAAGAAAAATTCGATGAACTTCCTAACCTCAACCAACTAAGAGATTAAAATATTTCACTTCTGCACTCGAAATTCCTAATATTTAAATTAACGCATTACTAATAAAAAAATTTTGCAACGCGTGTATAAAGGAAATAAAGGCATTAAACCGTAATGCTTATTGAGTTAAACGAGTGTAAATCTCGCACCAAAAAAAATACAGCCATATTTGTAACACAGTTCATTTTTTAAAGTAGTCAATAGGAGCTCAGCACAGACAGTATGCCGTTCGAAACTACTTATGTAACGTGTTTACTTTGAACGGAAAGTGACTGCGCTCGGAACTCGTTTGCGGCTCGTATATCCGCTCCATAACGCTAGACATGTTTGAGTGAAAAGTTGAACCCAAGTTATCTCAGCTTATGGTATAACATTTCCGGACCGATATTGCTTTATTTTATATTCCAATGCCAGAAGTACAGAAACTATTACCTTACGAATGTATTATTCCGTGACTGACAAGAAAACCAATATAACAGTCATTTAAAAATAACTACAACAGTTTGGTGCCATAGTAACCAGGAACTGATAGTTTGAACACATTTCGTTTAAAGTTTTGTACCTTACATTATTAAATAAAGTTATATTTCAGTCACTTTAGCAATATATTCAAATTTATTGATTTGCGTTATACATTAAGGTAAATAATTATTTATATGATGGACGTAATTTTAAGCACCGGCATATTGTCACGGCAATACCAACTTTCTATCATGAATATTTTTAGGACACCTGTACAGTTGCACTAGGCAAAAAAGACATTCGTTGGTTTGTTCCTTTATTATCATTACGGTAGGCCTGTATTATGCATTACATTTTCGTTTGCCCTGACTACGATCTCAGGCCCGTTCAGTTACCGCTAGTCGAGGCAACAGTTTACACGCTGTGAACGATAAGTGTTTAGGACTATACATAGCAGCGTACAAAGCTATAATCCGTGTGCAATTTGACATAGTCATCTAAAGTTCCATTCAGAAAATTACCCACAAATCGCTCTACAAAATGTGTACTAAGCCATACGTGTAGAGCGCTGCTCAGCTGAAGCTAAGTTCATTCAGAGGTTATTGGCATACTGCATTTGTATAAAAGGGTTTACAATTTTTTTCCCGACCTTAGAAAATCAAGCGCTCTGTATCAAATTGCTCGAACCAGTGTTCCGTACACTGTGTTTTATAGTAGCAAAAATACTTATCGTTTACATCTTGCTAACCGTGTGTACTGTGATAACTTTAGACTCTTCTCGATGTACACTGTGGTTGCCACATTAATGGTCAGTTGACTGTAACTGATATTCATACTCTATTTTATAAGTGCTTAACTGAAGTTTTCGAGGGGAAGACAGACGTCAGTTAGGTGTATTGCCCTTATAGACTATGGGGTAAGTGATGAGCAAGCAAAACTCGGCCTTAGAGTCAAAATGTAATTTTCAATTGCATATCTAGGAAACCGAGCACTCATCCATATAAATCGAATAATTTCCCTACCCTGTTAGTTTACACTGTAAAGACATTCAAGTGACCTATCGTGTAACATAGCGTCTAAAGATAATTGGATTATTACTCTCTAAAAAAAATTAATTTTATTCCCAGCACAATTATTTACGGAGATACGCTGAAAATGCGAATACAATTACTTTTACACGCGAAATATTATCAGCGACCCCCGTCAAGGGTACTCTGTACCGAAATATTCGTAATTTTATAATTATAGAAAACACTCTCCAATTCTTACACATTAAATAAATAGTAATTTCCCTCAAATAAAATATTTTTCGGTCCCATACTTTTCGTTCACGCGCATGTGAAAGTAGTAGTTTGACTATTTCGCTTACTTGCCCAAAGTAAAAACAATTTACGTGAAACTTAGTTTGAGATAAAGATAGGTATTTAACTACAGAAGATCACATTTGTAATTTCACGTAAAAGTTGTTTGTATTAAAAAAATTTCTTGAATGTACCAAAAGTTTTCCATATCTTTGAGTGCCTATACATCTAAAAAATTATTTTACGTGAAATTACAAAAATTGAGTAAGTAGCAAATATGGACATGTCTATACTTTTCATGTGCGCTTGTACAAAAAATACGAAGCCGAAAAGTATTTTTATTTGTGGTAAACTACTGTTAATGTTCTGTCTACGAGTTGAAGTGTGTTTAGTACAATTGCAAAATTACGGATCTTTGGAGCAGATTGCTTTTAAAAGGCAACGATCCCAATCACCTTGTCATTGTCCATTTCCTTTTAATGGCATTTCTTTCAGGGTCTGTTTCCTCAATGTTTTGCACTGCTGGACATATATGTAAGAACTTCCAACTCTAGGCAGTTTCAACATTAATGTAATGATTACTTTGCAACGGATTATAGCTGGTACGATTACACTGGTATTTTACGCGAGCGGTGGCACTATGCACAATATACAGAGATCCCTCGACATATGAATACCAAAAGGTGAATTAAATTTCGTTCTATTTCCTGAGTTATAAAAATATTCCTAGCTTTCATACCGAGCATAATGGCGTGAAGTTAGCACTATATACTCGCATTCAGGAGGAACCAGGTTAGATTTCCGGTTTCGGCTATCCTGATTTTTATTTTCCATGATTTTCCAAAATTTTTGCAAGAAAATTCTGTGATGGTTTCCGTAGGCTGTGGCCGATTATTCTTCAAGTGGCTTTCATTGCGTTAAGTTGTGTGCCATGTTACCGTATCATAGAAGTAAAATCCAATTGCCTTATCTTACCAAAGTTTTCTACAATCAATCCACTTTGCATTCAGCTTAAAGGTTCCGTTTGGCTGTGTCGATCGATGCACACTCTTCTTAGCAGAAAGGTAAATTGTGTTACTAAAATACTAAAATATTGCTCAAAATGCTAAGCACCTGTATAAGTAATAACTTCTATATGTCCTATTGCATGAGCCCTGTTTTTCAATGAGCATTCTGGAAAAGTAAATAACGCTAATATAAACATTTTCACAGTAAAACTCAGAATTAAACATTCCTTTGTAGAAACTTCGAAGCTAACTTAAGCCACGTTTCATATTTTATTTTCTTGGCCATCTGGCTGCATAAACACAGGTGAGTCGCCGACGGAATACCTCACAATTATTCGCCGTGTGCGTATGGACTATGAGTAAAGCGGTTTGTTAACTATAGTCGGCCTTATTGGCCGTGCATTCACAAAACCTTATAACCACGCGTATTAGCAGCAAGAAGGTGTGATCTTAAAGGTATCATTATGCAGACAATTCCGTCAAACGTTTAGGGCGTAAATTAGAAAATTTAACATGAAACGAAGATGTTTTCATTAAAGTGAGTCATAGATGTAGCGTGGCATGGAAAAAGGGCATTTGTGTTTTTCAATGGGACAAACGAGCCATATGTTCCTGTACGCTAATAAACTACTTGCAACGAATTTCCCCCAGCCAATGAAACACGTTTTGTGTAACTGTTATCCCTGACAATAATATTCGCCAATACTGCATCGATAGCTGTATTCATAGCCGCTTTACATCACCAGCACCAAACTGACACTTCGCACATCAGCTATCGCTTGATGAATAGTACTTCGTGTCGCATCTAAGTAACGCTCTAGGCATTCTAGTGTTATTTCAAGTAATTTATACGTTTCTCGTCTGAAATCCAAATAAGCTAAAACTGGAGCAGATGCCATTGTAGAATTCGGAATGCTTTGCTTGCAAATAATCACTACAAATATTTTGCTTCAGTAATTAATGTTTGTATTGTATAGCGAAAACCGTCACATTTCTGATAATCTTGAGACTCCTAAATTCTCAAGTACGCAATTAATTAATCTGTAAACCATTTAAAATAATATATCATTTGTTGAACTAAATAAATATTTTTCACATGTCAAATCTTTCAATTCCTATCTTTTTCTTGACGAAAAACGTTGTTATCTTAAAATTATTCAAAACAGCATAAATGCAGACGATAAATTATTAAAAGCAATAAGATAAACAGATACATAAAGAGAGAAGCGTACGCAATAAAAAATTCAGGAAAGTAGAGAGTTAGTAAATCCAAATACGCGAAGAGAATTAACAACACTTAATAGTAGTAGAACATTTATTGGCAAATAAACTAGGTACAAAATCTTAGAGAGCCGAAGTGTTGACGAGAACATGAAGTTTTCAAGAAGTAAAAGTGTGTTAATTCATATATTTGAATTTAATATTGCTGAACTTCGCATTTTATATGTAGTGACATATACGTTTAGTAAAATGTTTCTATTGTTATGGTTATTTTAATGCAAAGTCAAATACAAAACATTAAAATTTTAAACTATCACAATCAGATAGTTTCTTACTTTGAAGAATGCGATAACTAACACGGAATAGTAAAAATGTCATAGTTTAATAAAGAAAATGTTAATGTAGTAACCGAAAGTGCTTATTAAGATTAAAAAGAACTTTAACAATAAAAAATTTTCTCCATTTTCAAGCATTCGTTTTAAAAATTTCAAAGCAATTATCGTAGATGTGTATGGGCATTCATCAAGTACACATGCCATCGTTTTCTGCGAGTTATCTGAACGTGTGGGTAAGTTAGTATTTTCTATTGGCATTTTTAAAAATCTGTAAATGTAACTCTGACGTGTCATTATAAAAATTGAAGTATCTGCATCTTACCGAAAAAATTATTAGACGAAAACTTCATTACATACAATTCTAACGCGTATAACGATAGTAACCGGCATAAATAATATGTTTTGTGAGAGGCAATTAAGGGCCTTAACAACGAATTCCTAAGAGCAGGTTGTACTGTCTTATAAGGAAAAAAAGTGGCGAAATATAACGCTTTTGTCAGTGGCGTACGTATATGCTCACAGAGAAGCAGGCCAATTTATACACACAATAGCTGATTCTCGTTCACTTCTGCAAACAAACTATGTCGCCTATCTTAAGTTACTTTGGAATAATTTCACGTTTATTTAGGATACTGCCAAAGCAACGTTTATAGTCCTTCTTCACCAGAAGTGATCCTGGGGACCGACTAAATATCGCCACCTGCTATTTGCACCGACGCAGCGCAACGAAAGTGCAGAGCAAGTTAAACGCTTCTTTCTATGGCATTATGTGAGTATATAATTACAATGCAACGCAACCAGACGCAACGCAACCAGACGCAACGCAAGTGCAAATTTTGCATTGCGTTCATAAGAGGCGATATTTAATCGGCACCCCGGTATTGTTTTCCGGCGGCGTTGAACAGCATTTCCACACTTGGGAATCGTGTGAGCGTTACCGTTTGTCATCGGAATATATAATGGAATCTCCAAATTTCCTTTCCCCGCATAAGTATTCCGCCGTTTATCCATAGTCATCACCCATCACCATCGCTAAAGTCTAACACTTTAGCAGTTACAAAACCTATTTACCCTTATGTGTCATCTAGATTATTGAAAATTTACAAGTGTTTGTATCTACGTATATATATATATATATATATATATATATATATATATATATATATATATATATATATATATATATATATATATATATATATATATAATTATATATTCTGGTATAACCATAAACATCCAAAAATTAATACGGTCATTGAAAATTATTCGAATTTTCGGATCAACATTTTTGTTTTTCCTTTCTCCCTTACTGAATAATTCGTTTGATGAAGTGATCAAAAAGAACTGTAATGAGAATAGTAGTAACTATAGTTTTATAAATAAGTTTTGCTACCGTTTTGTGTACTATCAAGTGTCCTAATTTCTGTTGTTAATATTTCTATTGTGTTGATTTACAAAGTTTCTAATATTTCAGGTGTGTAACTTATCCACCTGAATTATGTTATGCGGCCTTCTTAACCCACTGTAGTGTGCAATGCTTTATTTATAGTTACGTATCTCTAATAGATTTAAATGAGAGTCATATTTCCTAATTAGGTCATTTTTCCTTATTTTTGTAGAATAATCTCTGCTACTGTTTAGTTTCCAACTGTTTTGACAAATATTTACATTACTATTGGTGGTATGCAGTTACTATCTCCTTCCTTTTTACACTTGTATGTTATTGCAGAAAATACCAAAAAAATATATACTTTAGTACTATACGTACATTGATATTTATATAAATGAGTACAGAACAGTGGCCGTAATATGTTTGAGTTGTGTACAGTGACTAAAATATACTTGAGAATTATACCGTGGACACGATATACTAGAGTGTTTTACAGTAAACAGTAGAGTGACTGAAATGCTCTGCGTGCGACAGCAGCAGCGACTAAACTTGTGTAAGGATAGAGAGTTGGCCTACAAAATGCCGAATTTCAAAATCAACATTTTTCAGCAAGAATTTCCAGTAAACATCAAGTATTAAAATTTGTACTAACAGTATTCCTGGTGATTATCTCATCGCACTTCTTTATAATTAACATATGGAAAAACTTTATAGATGGTGTGTGTAAGTAATCACAAAATTATCAATTTAAATTGCAATATAATTAATTTAGTTATAGAATGACTTCAAGGCGAAATTTATTACTGGCATACACACTAAAAAATCTGTAAAATTTACAAAGATTTTCTCTGTGCTTTTACAAATCCTTGTAAAACACAAAGATTTTATTTGCAAAATCATGAGTTTACAAAGTTACAAAGGTAACATTTTTAATACTACAAGGGAATTAGTTGTATTTATACCGACATTTGCTGCTCTGAAAGTACGACGGTAAATATACAAAAATTACCCTTGAAAAATGATGTGTTTAGAAATTTACAAGAATTATCTTTGTAAAAACCAAGAAAAAAATTAAGTATAACAAAATCACAGTTTCGCGGAAAATATGGTTGTATAAAATATGTATATTTTGTGGCGCATTTTTCTTGAATAAAGTGTATCTTCATAATGAGAATATACTTTAAAATAAAAAAAATATGATCAAATACTTACTGCACATTCAGTATATATAAATAAACTAAAATCATATATCAAAGAAGTTAACGTGGTCCACGGGAAAGATGCGGAGTACCTAAATGAGGCGCAAACATTCAAAACCAGACATGTACGCCTTATCTAGCTGTAGAGAAAAGTGAATAAACTTTATATTTTATATCACTAACTGAGAATAAACACACCTATTTCAACAAGACATGTGTTTTGTTTCTGGTGTCTGAGTTCATACTTGTACGTAATACATCTTGTTTATGTACAAATGGCATTTAAGATTGCGCATCAGTCGCCATATGGAATTATTTAATTTTTCGCTGTTATGAATTTCTGAGGAGAAAAATGTGAAATTTTTTACCATAATATCAATTCTATTTACCTTGCGCTATAATTAAAGTATTGTAGTTGAACATTTAACGTTTATTTAAGCCGTAATCAGTTTAGTAAAGGCCCTGCCACAATGAAAAGTTCCACCTGCTGGTGACTTGCAGCTCGTGCTGCCGCTACGGTGACCGGCCGGTTTTCTCCTTTTCGTATGCCACAATGAATGCCGGTGCTTGCCGCTGGGGTACTGTTCATTCTGCGCACAGTAGGTGGCAGAGCAGTCGCTTATTTTTGTTTGTTTTCATTTTTTTCTCCGCGTGCTATCACGGTATTGGCTCTCGTTTTGTGACGTACATCAGTCCACCAATAGCAATCACCTTGCCGCTCCCTGCCGATGTTGGCCGGTGAGTGCCGCCCCTGCCGTTGCCAAGAAAGTTAGAAGTTCGCCTGGAATTGGCGGCACAGCACGGCACAACACAGCACTGCCCGGCAAGCAGAACGGCAGTGACGTCATGGTCACGTGGGCCAATCAGATAGCCAGAATCACACCAGCACGGCACGCCACTGCACTGCACGGCAGTTGAAAGTTCATTGTGGCAGCGGCTTAAGACTATAAAAAATTACTAAACTGATTACGGCTTAAATATACGTTAAAAGTTTAACTTCAGTGCTATTATTGTAGCGCAAGGTAAATATAATTGATATTATAGTAACAAATTTCACATTTTTCTTCTCAGAATTTCATAACAGTAAAAAATTAAATAATTCAATATGGCGACTGATGCCGAATCTCAACTCATTTTCGGGATTCTAGACATGTCCGGGTTTGAATGTTTGCTCCTAAAATGCGCGGGGACGCGGTTCGGGTTTGGAAACGAGCGTTTCCTTGAAACTTAGTTTTTTTTTTTATTTTAAAGAAATATTTATTTTTTCAAAATTTTTTAAATATGTAAGTCAGATTTCGTTACTAAAATAAAACCAGCTAGTCCTTGTAATATTACAAACACATATTTTTTTTTGTACGAAGACAACCATCGCACTTTTACAAGGAATTATTTTGAAAGCTGGGTTTCCATAATTTTTCTTTTTAAAAGTACAGCATTTTTTTTACAATGCAGAAGAGCAATAATTCAAAATTATTCTTAGACGTAACTGCAAAAGAACGAACATTTTTAGATCCTGACTTCTGTGTTGTAGCCACGTCACTGGCGTACCCTATCTACAAACATGGAAACCATGATCTCGTGTCTACAAAGGCCGCGAAAGCTTGCGAAAAATATTAACCCTCTTCTTGTATACTCCATTTCATATAAGTCTGAATAAATTTGACAGCAACTTACGGGCAATAATTTGCAATATTTTGTGCTTTTTGGCACTACACAAGGCAAACTTTGCAGTACAAATGCTGAAATGGACATCTCAGGTTCAATTTAGAGATAAAATGTCTTGCATTGTGCAACAAATTACAAAATATAAAAAATTATTGCCCATAAGTTGCCGTCAAATTTATCCAAACTTATATAAAACTGAGTATAAATATTTGGTAATGTATGTTTCTTTTTAAAATGTCCTTGCAAAGAGTAAACTGCTGTAAGTCTCTGACAGAAATTATATTGTATTTAGTCCCATGCATAGGTGTTAAACCACCCAAATATAATTTTAAATTGTGAGTTACTGTTAAGTACTGCGCCAACAATTTTATTAATTAGTAATAATTAAAAAAAACGATTTTCCAGATAACTACGGTGGGCCAAAATGTTTTTACCAAATTATAACATTTCGTATAAGCTATTATAAGTTGAAAATATTTATTTATAACGGAACAAAGAGTAATTATTTACAGATTTTATTCATGCTCAGGGCCACAGAGTTCTATTTTTTGATAGATACACGTAAACAGCTTTCGAACATCACATTTATATATTATTATTTTGTTACACGCTGAGGGTAAAATTGCAAAATGAAACCTAAGCCTCACTAAGGGGAGACGTGTTTATAAATAATTATATCGTAGAATCTTGTCATTTGCAGAGAATATCATTGCACCAAACACTGGTTAGTTCAGCAGTTACCTAATTAAAAATTATATTCTTGATTTTTGAAGCCGTTGGCAAATAACATCTCGACTTTTGGATTTTAACCGCACCAAATCTAATTTCCTTGACAATAATACGGCAGTAGTTTCAATTACTATGCTCGGGTCGCATTTTGTTTTGTATTTCTATACATATGAATGTACAAACAATTAGTAACATAGATAATTCCTGGATTCATGAAACTTCTATGAAATACATAGCTGGAAATCGTCTACACCTTACACTTTATAAACACGCACAAAGAGAGAGAAAGACAGATATATCTTTCTTGTAAACCCACAAAATTACAAATATTCATCATCAAACTGGTTGTGGTGGATAGCTAAAATGAAGTTTTTTCCGCTGCAAATATTTCTCTGGTCGTGACGTGTACAACAGTAAACGATTTGCTGGATTACAATGCCTCGACTTTACAAACAAATGCTTGCAAGTTGTGGCTTAGGATGCGTTTCGTAGTAAGCCGAGCATTTGGGATATAGAGTTAACAAACGTTGAAAAATACAGCACATTAATACCGCCAATTAGTGAACAAGACTGCAATGACAACATGTGATACTTTCATTTTAACCACAAGTACGTTGAAATAAATGGTTGATGAAATCATGGTTCCTATTTTGTTGGTTATTGCACTATTTACGTGTGTAACGATTTTCACAGGAACTTTTTTCTTTGCGTAAAACGGAAGGTACGAGTAATAATTAAACCACAGTTCACAGGTAGCCATATTCACCAAACAATATCAATTCGAGATAGCTAAATCCTCTAAGACGACTATACATGTAACACAACCAAACATAAAATTTATTCTACTTTTACACGGATGCGCTGTTGCTATAATTCTAGTAATTTTATTAGATTTTTTAAATAATTGTATGCGAAAACACTAAACTAAAATTCACCTACGTATAGTTTCCGTTAAAAGTTAATCACATACCGCCTCTAGTACTGATATCGTGAAACTATACTTTGAAGCCCGTAAATGTCTTGAACAAAACTGTGGAGATCGCGGTGGCCGAATGGCCAGACCATTCGCGTGGGAATCGTGCCGGACGATGCCGTTTGTTGGCGGGTTTTCTCGGGCATATCGCATTTCCCCTGCCCTTTCATTCTGACGCCGCTCCATACTCACCTCATAACACCACTCTCCAGCGCCAAGACCTAGATGTTATGCGCTGACCAAAATATCTCTCTCGCTTGAATAAAATCTTCCGCGATTTGTGTCTGCACAAATTTCAATTAACAGTTATATGGTAGCGCTTAACATATATGACCAAATACAATCTGATGATTGTGTAATAATTACTTAACATATATGGGCACTGTACGGAATGCAGGGAGCAGATTTGAAACCATTGTTACTGTTCCTTTCAGCCGATTCCAATTATTAGGCTACGTAATTATATCAATATTACTGCTTAAATTAAAACACAGAGCATGGATTTTGCGGTAGTAATCGTTTGTTAACTTCTTAAATAATAATTTAAATTTTAGTTTCACTGTTATTTTTTAAGATGCTCACTTCAGAAGTGTTTAATTATTTGCGAACATCCTATATTTCATTTTGAAAATACAAGTAAGTTTTACTTTGTTGTATATTTAAGCAAATGTATTTAAAAATACGAAATTCGACTGTAAATGTACAAATATTCCCTTAAATCAAGTCATAAAGCGGTGCTCATAACAATTTGGTATTTTAATAACATAAATATTAAATAACTCTGTCATAAAATTTTAGTTGGAAGAAAATTTTAGCTCGGTTAGAGAAGAGCAGTACTCATGTATTCCTCTGGCAGTACAAAAACATCTACTTGGCTTTCTCTTGTAATAAGTGTCGATCATTAATGAACACAAAGACGATTGGTAGTCAATGTAAAGTGTTGTCAGTGCTTTATTGTAACAAATATTCCAAACCACCTCTTGGAATTAAACTAAGAACACTTGTCAGTCTAAGGCATATAACTTGCGCAATTCATAGATTTAAATAGTATGGAATTTCAATGCTTATGACCATTTGACTTCTGGCGAAACTTACATATTTAAGCTAAAATATTAACTGTTAATATAACAAACAATTTTATATAGACCAAACTTTAAATTAAGTGTAGCGCAGGTGTACACACAGCTACAAATATTTAAATCCAATATTAAATTGCAAAAGCCGGTTTACCTCATATGCACGCTGATAGGTTAGTAAATAAAATATAAAACCACGTTGGAAAGGTTACAAAATGTAATGTAACGGCCTGAACCGGTAGACGCGTGTATAATTAGTTCACCTTGTGGACTAGTATGAGCAGTACATGCCGTTACTACGTGGATATAGAATAACAAGGAAGTTGAACAGTAACATTGCAAAATGACCAATATGTCTACGTGACAGAATGTTCATTGTGGGCATGTTATTGCGCATGTTATTTATTCCTTGCGTCACATTCAACAAAAAGGGGTAAAATAACCGTGTTTGTACTTGTCTTCAAGGTTGAAAGTAACAGTTTGCGCCTGATAGTTTCCTATTCAGAAACTTGCCACAAAAGCTTCCACGGACGCCATTACAAGTATTATGATATTATGATACAGTCGCTTTTCCGGAGCTGGATGTGAAATGTACAACTCACGTAAAATTGATAGAGATTAACAATGAATCATCATTTAAATAGTACGTGAAGATTGTTCACACAAATTTCTGCAACAACACAATCTTTTACATGTCAAAAAATGATGCATTATACGATAACATTATTTACTACCTACCATCTCGTAACATTTTAGCAAGAAAATTTAACTAAATAGCTTACAAATCAATGTACCGAATAGGACAAAGCAACTTATCTTAGTTTAAGAGCGTTGGAAAGACAGCAGTAGTGACGACTGGAATTAATGTTTCCTACAAAAGACAGCGGTAGGTTGAAATAGTGTGCGTGGTGAAGGAGATACCATCCTATCTAACTCACGCGATAAAATGCCACAAATTATAAATAACTGTGCTTCTTCCCACAAGGCATTCGTATAGCGTTCTACAATGACGATAGAATGCGTATTAATGGTAATATGCTGGGTATTTGTTTTGAAACATCTTGATGTAAGTCTTTCAGTGGTGTAGCCTAACAATTTTTTAGTAAAATTATTTTAACTGGATGATATTTGTTTCATATGCGTCAAAATTAACGAATGTTATTTTCATCTTAACATATAAAGGTATAATAATAGGAAATTAATATATATGTACAATTTCATTCTCAAGAAATCCTACGTCATAACGATGCCTTAAAGAAAACAAGAAAACAAATATCCCTGGACGTTATCGGAGACCAAAATGCACTGAACTTCTGGCAATGTAAAAATATTTTAAAATTACCTTTTGACAGTTTAACTGCAGAATTACTGGAATGTCGATGAGAAAATTATAAAGTAAATAAAACTGGTTTTTGCTTCACTTATATATAATTTAATATTAGCTAAAAATTGATTGCATGTGACATTGGAAATTAACGGGAATAAAATTATTTACAACTAATGTATAACCTCTGAGCTACTTCGCAATTTTTTTTTGTAAATTCACAAAAATTAAATGTTTCTAACTGTAAAAAACAACTAATTATTTTCCACAAGTAACATATAAAAACACCAATCTTTATTTGTGCAGTTACAATGAAATTCAGATGGTGCTTAGTGTTCTTCCTATAACATGATTTTTTCGGAGAATTATTTACAATGTGTATAAACAGAGAACGGTTACGTAGCTATTTCATTATGCACTCATACGTGAACTATAAAATCGATTTTCTGTATTGCGAGAAGCAACATTTCGGTAAATATGAAAGTTTTGAGCAATAATTGGTCTAATTACTGACTTACGAAATAATTTTGTGGAACATTTTCAGGCGTCTGCCCTGGTTGTTAAATGCCACGCAGATTTTCAGTCGTACATGTGATCCTTTCTTTTGTTATTGTGCTATTAATAGGATCAAGTGGCACGGATGCCTAGTTTCAATTGTGAAACGTATATGAAGTAAGTGTTGCAAAAAGAAATTAGTGTGTAGTTTTTTATTGCCAGGGATAAATAATGTGTTACAAATATTGCGTACATGATGCTGTAACTAACCCAGCAACAATGATGCTTCTACGTTGAACTGTTAACAATTTTGGATTCGCAAAAATCGCATAGTTCTTATTCATATATGTTGATTAGAACTAAATGTCTCTCTGGGAAGGCGAAGAAAGAAAACTAGTTGTCTGGTAAGAACGCTGTAAGTCAGAACAACAACTGGATAATGTCAACAATGGTTCGCTAATTGACCGCATCAAGATGTTAACAAGAAGAGAAAATATTCTTAATAAGTGACCTGTAACGCACGCTTTGCTCTAATATAGAAGAAGGTAAAAAAACTGCTAAAGTTAATATGTCGGAGCACTTTGATTGGCTGCAAGGTCCCTCAAATTTGATTTTACAAAAATATGTATATGAAGATACACCGAATAAATGTTTTAAATGTTTATAAGTGTTTCTTCTGTCTAAAGGACGTTTTAAAATTTGCGAGCTAAACAGCTACCAATAACACATTTTTTATGTAATGAGAACATTCGTGTAGTGTAGTTGAAATGATGATGCTCTAGCACCTTCCTTGTTTCACCCGAGTTATTTCGGATAGTAATTCTGTTGTTTAACATATTTTTTTTCAGATTATTTATGTTACTATACTTACACCACAAAATTGCACAGAATTTGTATGGTACAGAAGCCCAAAAAAATATTTGTAAAAATTGTAGAAACATAATTAAACAGGGAAGGCGCTAGACATTTCGGACGACGTAGTTGAAACAACAGAGTAGACTAGTACAGAGTTATAAGTGAGCAGTTAGGGGCGTGAGAGCAGTTGTCGGCTGGAGAGTAACGGCTCGTTGAGCGCCCTCATAGTTGACCCCTCGTCATCATAATGAGGCCGGCCAGGGTGATGCACGGAGCGCTGTGGCGGTGTCGCAAGACCTGCTGAAAGGGAGCCGGCACTATCACGACCAACCCTCTCCCCCTCTCCTCTCCTCTCTCACTATCCCACGAGAGAGAGGTGACCGGGTCAGACCCCAGGGTGATCAATTCCGGCGGACGTAAGGCGTGGGCTTCCCTCCGGCATTTCTCGTGCTAATACGCCTGGCCGTTACGCAACCCCTTGTTGCCGCTGTAGTTTTTTCAAAGGATATTATATTTTTAATTAGACTAAACGACTCGTTCATAGTGATGTCATGAGAGCCAAACACACACAATCTTACACGAGGATAGAAACTAGGAGAGGAATCGGCAGTGGCCAATGTTAAGGTGGCTGAGCGACGTACAGAGCTTCGGCTGGTACAACTGCTCAACGCACATTAGTGATGTCCCCTTATGAATAGCTTCTAAAATACGTTATACGTGAGTATACCCGTTTCAGGTTTACCACTAGTCATTGAAGCATATTTTATAGCTGCCAAATATGACGGCAATGAGTATTTTTGACGTCCTTATAAGGTACGAAAATCTTGGCTTAGAATGTTTTAAGAGATACAGGCACGTACAATGCACCTATGTCTTTACAAATTCGTCGTGAAATAATAGTGTGTAAGTCTCAAGCACGCGTTGTCGACTAGAAGACTGCACACCAGTTCCGAGACATGCACCTAGAGGTTATTGACAGACGCGATGCGCGTACTATCTAGTCCTTATCGCATCCGCACTTCTAAGACTCGAACGTCCAATATATATTCGCCTAGACGGTCACCTTAAGAAACAATCCTATCAGTCACATGAAATGATTTCAGGAAACCATTAAAAACTGACGCCAAGGTGGCTGGAATGCGAGTCCAGCGTGTTATTCTCATACGTAGAATTACTACAGCCTTAAAAAAGCCTGAAGTTCCAGCTAACTAGAGTGAGCATGCGTCTCTCCTATCTCCTACACGTGATGCGTTTGAGCGCCACACACAAATATATATATTTAAACTTTATATTCCTAAATTAAGAAAACAATCCTTAAATTCATAGCATAGCACTTGTTTTTATTTCATTCGACGCAGACTATTTCAAATATAAATTTACTAATGGGTGAAGAATTAAGGGAAAGAAGATTACGTAGAACGATATGCTTAGCAGTTCGAGCTTTTCTTTATGCGATATTAATATTACTAAAGTAGAAAGGTAGTAGAGCCTAAGTTTTTCCCTTGGCTGTACGTATTTTGCTTGCCCAAATTCTCGAAGGACAGAAGCGCTAAGGGCGACTGGACTCATACGTCACGTGTCATTGTAACCTCTAGCCGAAATTCATCGCACGTGCGTGTAGTTGCATTGCTGAAAGCTTTACCCTCCTTGTGGCATCCATTACTGACCCTTACTTTTACGACAAAATACCACAGACAAATGGGCAATGTACGTGCGTGCATACCAAGACGTTCAGGCCAACACTAAAAACCGCAGAAACACACCTATTTATAACATCATCTTTCACGAGAAAATAAACAAGACAAACTAACAGAGAATTGTATATTATGCAATGCTTTTAGGACGTAATTTCCAGAAGTACATTGCCTACGTCAGTTGATCAGTTTTCTAACAAATTTTCATCCGCCGAAAATTTGCCCACATTTCGGTAGCCTGGTCAGGCGGTCACCTTAACCACCAACTGGACATCACTAGAGACTGGACTACATAGGTTCGAGAAATTAGATCTATGTTGAAAATCAGCCAAGGTCTAAATTGTCAGCATTCTTCCTGAATTATTTCGATAAACAATGGAAAACCAAATCATGATTGCTTCACCTGCTCTACGTGGATTCTTCCGAATACGATTTACGGACAATACCACGCGCCAGATAGAGTTTAAATACCAGTAAAAAGAGTTAAAAGCACGTACAATTTTAAACGCACAATTGTCTTTAACCGGTGTGTAGCAAAAATATTTCACACTGAGTATTTATGAAGTTGATTGGCATTGCAAAAAAAATCTTCTCACTGGTAAACCGATCGAGGTGGCAAGTTGTAAAACACTTGCCTCGCACTAGGGAGGGTCCGAGTTCGATTCCCGGCTTCAAGAATCTTGATTTCAACTGTTCTAGATCTTTCGATCTTATTAAGTCAATGGTCAGGACACTTCTACATTTCACCGTGTATACAGTTGTAATTTTACTGACAGAAAGTGAATACATAAAAGGGTTTTAATAATATATAATTTTTCCTGTGCACCACATAGTAATTTTATCATACTTAAGACCTATGAAAGCAATAATAATACGTATACAATACTGACTTGTTTTTAATAAGATAAGATATTAAAACTAACACACAAACATAAACTCTTTTTTCAGATTGGGAGGTATTATTTTATAAGCTACAAACATACATAACTTTATATAATGCCACACTTCCCTGTTCCTACTGTTTTTGAACCATTATTTCTTAAAGACCGAACGAGAGCAGATATCACAGATATGTTTGGCAGCTTTGATAGAAATGACTGTTGCCGAACAGCTATAATGTTCCAAGACGATAAATTTTACGTTTAAAACTATTAAGACAACCAACGAAAATGTCGTTACTTACATAATAAGCTTAAACCACATTATTTACTGCCTTGAAAAAAATTAGATAATGTGGCGAAAATCATTTTAAACTAAATTACCAAGTAAATGGTTACGTATATGCTCTCATTTAGGCTTCAAAATTAACTGCCGCTAAACTGCTGGAACAAAGAAGCATGGCCTTAAATATTCAAGCTCTTGTAGATTAAGCGTGAATCACTTTCTTTGAATTTGTAACTAACCGAAGCAGATTGCGGATAAATGTTATTTTTTGTTTCATTAAACTTTTAAATTAAATAATTTTTAAAATTACGATAACAAATTTCATTACTGTTAAGTTGTAGAAAGCAAGTGTCGCTATCCTAGAGTAGGTGGCTACTAGGATATCCAGAAAATAACACGTTTCATGTCAGCGGACGTAGGGGCGGAAGGTGTTGTGTAAATATGTTGGCTGCCAGCCTGCCTTGTTATGCAACCAGCTGTACGGCCGTGCATTGCGTTGCTAGGCCAGGAAGAAGGAGGGGCCGACAGAACTGGAGCGGTCTACAAACGTGCCTAGCCTTCCCCTTCGCCCCTTCCCCTGCGAGGTACGGTATCAGACAACACGCACAGCACAGCTCGTTAACTGGTCAAGGGGTCAGGGAAGGGCAGGAAGGGAAAGTATACGCGGTGCGTGTGCGAGAGTAGAATTGTTCGGACGTGTTGTAAATCAGAATGCCGATATGGAAATTCATGTTTCGCTCTTCGGAGTTGTTAGCATTCGTCCTTGGACAAAGTTAGTAAGATGCTTCCTTTCTAGGCACTGCAAGAATGAGAACTAGTGAAGAAATTGTGGTATGCTCTTAATTGCGATGTCTATATATTTAGTAATATTGATATGAAATGAAAATGGAGCAGCTTTGGAATGAATGGGTGAGGAAATCGGGAGATATCCGAGAATACCCCGCACACTTTTGACGAATAATTGTACAATAACTTGGCTGGAAAGTACATTTTATATCATGTTAAAAATTAGTTTAAATTTTTGTGATTTCTATAGGCTCTGTGCTCACGTAGTCCTAATGACGCTCACACAAGATTCCTTACAAATTATTTATAAGTACACGCAACTTTCATAATAAATGTACAAGTTGTCTTCAGTAGTAGTATGAATAATGTCTTCACTGTCAGAAATGACTGATAGATTGCCTGAAACATATTACATCTTAATCAAGTTAAAAGAGTTTTAAGGATAGTATAGGGCAGTCGCGATAAAGTGCGCCTCAAACATTTACACTTTAAAAAAATTAGTAGTCGTACTTTATACAACTCAACATTAACGATAGTCATCTTACTTTTTGCATGGCTGGCAGCAAATTGCCAAATATAAGTCAGTACATTTTTTTATTTTAATAAAAATTATACTGAAACAAAGTAAATTAAAATCGACCTTATAAATTCCATATACATTAAAACTTTTATTTATGGTCTTGTGTAGGTACCTACCAACTGTATAGTTTGACTTAGTAAACGCCAACACAAAGTGATACGTACGAATCGTCAAACACTTATCGTCGTCTGCACATTGACCATAGCTACACCCTGCGCTGCAGTCGTAGTTCAAAATTCCACCGCGAGATTGCCACCTGAGTTAGCCACGCTACGAGGCACAGTTCGTTCAGAATGTCCATTGTGCGCATGCGATCAACATTGTTTCCTATAAAACAGTCAAAGAGTATTAGAAATTCCGTTATTGGTATTCTGCGATTGGATATGTTTTACAATTGCCAGCCTTGGGAATTACTTAAACCAAGAAAGGGTCATATTTGCTGTTTCACGCGTTAATAAAACACGTTATTTATTGCTGCTAGAGCGTCGTCGGGCATGTCACTAGAACTATCGGACAGCGAATGTAACTGTGTCGTGCGTTTGTTAGTTAGGGTTTTGTGTTTCAAATTAAAATTTGTTTACTCATTTACATAATTCATAACGATCTTATTGTGTGTCGTATAAATTACAGTCGATGCACAGAAATCCGTATTGCATAAGTTGTAACTCGCAGTCATTTATAAATCAGACACCTGATGATTACGGCAAATATACATCACTCATATACTTTATGAGTATAAATTGTAGATAACATTGTTCGATGCAATGGAATGTATATGTAAAAATTTTACGAACCCGTGAAAATAAACGGCAAGTGGCAGTATTTATGTTTTCATACAGCGGAAAGATTTAAACTGGCAGAAAACAGAAATCAAGCAAGGCTTTTCTGAGTGCTCACTTGATCTCGAACCGTCTATATTTGTGTGTGATTTGTAGCAAAATATGTCAAATTGTTTATTAAGAAACTCATTCGCTATGTTACACGTCTCATTCACTTGGTGAAGGTCATTAATAGGGACGGATGATTTTCGCGAAAATGTTTGCCCCACTTTGTTTCAATGTCTTACATGGACATCTGCAGCTGTGCTTCGTGCTCTGTGATTGGACGTTTTTAACAATGTGAGTCTTGTGGTTACACCCGCTAGTCACAGACGTGAGGCGTCGCAGCGACCTAGCTCTGATTGGCTCAGTTAAATAAGCGACGCCTCTGCACAAAGACAATCTGCCCATAACCACGAATAAGAACTGCAAGAGTATACGTAAGGCATTGGAACAACTTGGAGCAAAAATATTTTCGCGAGAATCACCGGTCCCTAAATGAGGCAACATTAATTATATCTTGGTTCTTGGCACTAGTTGTAATTTTCCAGCTCAGATAGTAGTAGCAGATAGAGCGAGCGAGACTTTCGGATTCAATTTCCTTTATATCTGTGCATAACCTTGTGAAGTAAAGTGAAAATGAAATGTTTACACTAGACTTATTTAGCAATATTTCGTGAGTTTTATAGCTGTGTAGGCCGGTCAGTTCATTTGTTAAGGCTTTTTCGTGCTACAGCCTTTCCCTTTTGACTGGTCACTACACTTAAGAAGGAATATCTGAAACCATGAAATAATTTATTTCCTGTGCAATACTTATATCTACCTTTGTGAAAGTTAAACAAACCGAACCTTTTATTTCGTTGTGGATGCATTCGCTATCAAGTAGTTTGTGACGGGAACATTAAGAAGTTGTAGCGAGAAGTTTGGGCGATATAACCACAGGTGTCTGGCTGAGAGAGTGAATAAAATTGCACTCATTTCTCACTACCGACCAGCTAATCCGTCAGACGTGTCCTTACACTTTCCTTCTTAGCGTCGTGAGGCGCGAATTTCTTTATCGTGGCAATGTTTTTTCAACTACTATTTAATTTTACGTACGGTAGATTTCAACACACTATCTTACATGCCAGGTGGTTCGCCTTCAACCATTGCGTGCTCAGTTACGAAATCCTACGTTTACAAAGTACAGTAGTTAATCAACACAGCCGGTTACATGCGTCTGCAAATTTTCGTAACCATTTCTGTAATGATGTTTATCACTTAAATCTTATCAAGCTGTGAGCTTTCAGAACTTGTGCGAGAAATTTTAATCTAGCTTTATGAGTTTTTAAATTAAATTTTAGAGTATCAACTGGTTTTAAGACCGTTTAGAAGACAGTATATAAAATTAATAAACTGATAGTGTCAGCTATGTTGTCTATGAATTATGTGAGCAAATTTTTTTTTCGAAACATTTATAATAAAGTAATTAACAAAAATTCCGAATGTTTAATTTCTGCTCTAAAGGAATGCTACACCTTAGCAACATTTTAATCGGATGTGTTGCAATAAAATTCAACAACTATAAAATTGATTATTTAATGAAACGTTTAAATATTCAGTTCCTGTAAACAGATTTTTTTTAATCTTCTGTTAGCTGAAGTTTACACACTCCGGCTCCACTTCGTACGATTTCCACTATTACTGTTAATCCGGGTCCTAAATTCCGAATATATTTTGCTCGTGACATCGTTTGCATTGTTCTAAACTTAATGCCTTTTTAAAAGTTGTGCAATTTCGTATTGCCTTTGGCAATACATACAAATTTATTGTTTTCTATTTTCAATTTTTTTTTTTTATTTAAAGAAACAGAAGTTAGCTCTTCTTTGAGGCAAAAAAATCGGCAGTTGGACTGTATAAACTCTTTCTCTTTCACCACAAAAAATGTTTGTTGGTGCAAAGCAATTATTTGTTTTTAATACGAGCCACTGCAAAGTAACGTTTCCGCAAAGGAAACATTTTATTTAAATGTTACAGTAATGCCAACAAAAATTGTGTTAGTATTAAAATAATTTAATAGAAATATTTATGGTGAAGTTAGTTGTAGTATTTACAACAATTATGTTGAAAAATTAGTACCGTTGCTACAAAAAATTTAATTTTTTAAAACAAAATATGTAGTACTGTTACACCATTTTCGCCCCAATATTTCTGATTGCTCGATGGATATATTTCATCACCGCAAGATAAATATCCTCAAAGAAAAATGTTTCATTGTTGTCTAGAAAATATTTTTGCTGTGTGAGTAATAGTTAAAATGAGAAACGGAGTCTCTTATCCCAGTTGTGGTCAACCTTTTCTGCTACGGCCGCATGTATAGTTCCAGAAAGTATTTAAATGAACATGGTTGCAAACATGCACATAATAAAAATTGGTATTTTAATTTTAAAAAAGATGTAATAAAGCGCGAGGCTATGCACTAAATTATGAGGGAATAAAAAAAACCTGTGCGTCAAACAAGACTGCAGTTTTAAAACAAGTTTCTAACCAGTATCTGGCAAAACCAGATTACGGCAAATATTTATCACGTGTACATGCACACTAGTACGCCTACCTGAGCTTTTACAAGTCTGTGTCTGGGCGGTTATACTGTAATGTGACAGAGTGCAGTTTGTAAATAAAGTAGAAGGTCCTTTCGTCCCCTTTATTCTTATTTATTTTATTATTTAACGCAACTTCAAGGTTGATGAGTTTGAACAACTGAAACCTAAGGATGTACATGGCATATAATATGTTGTTCCTGCAGATAACGTTTATCAAGCTGTGTGTATAACATTCAAGGACACAAGGAAACATCATAGGAAGGTTATTTCTTCTCATGAAAATATTTCCAACGTGATTATTTGTTATTTATTTACTGTCAACATATCCACTATGTTGGTTGGTTCTTAATCAGATCACCCAGTAAGGTATTTTGTAGATAATCCCACAAGTCTTCCACTGCAGATGTAGGGATATATTTTCGGCAGATTTTAGTTTAATACGCGTAGGACTTATTTTTTCCTGTTGGTAGACAAACGTCAATGTTTATAAAACGAATCCAACGTTAGGTGTTTCTTACCTTACATTTCCACTCTGCCTATTTAGATTTATTTTAGAAAAAAGTTAAAGTAAGTAACCGACATCATATTATTGTCACAAAAGCATTAATTAATGTGCATTTATTCATACCCCATCATCATTTGCTAACAATCGAAAACCTTAATCACGTCGTGTCGCTAACCCATAAAATGGTTGTCAGCTTTCTATTCGATACAGAAAACTCATGATTCAGAATAATTATATGATAGAATTTGACACACTTAATAGTAAATATTAGTCACAGTTTTTTTTACAATATCAAAAACCTTTCATGTGTAAGTAATTTGACGTTTCTTTAATTTACAACAATTTTTAAATACGTCATGTCAAAAACTACGATGTTAAAGCAGTTTTTATCCCAATAATCTGATTGCAAATCCCCGGGGCCCAGCTTACATGCGCTACTGTCACATTATATTAAACAGGCGTAAATTTAGTTATCTTGAAATGTTTTCAAGTAGAAATGTTATAAATATAACTTATGGTAACTTATAATGATTAATATCGCACTGAGACTAAAATCTTAAAGGAAAACTATTTCCTATTCTGCCAGTCGTATTTCGGACCCACTATCTACTGAAAAAAAAATCGAAAATATTTTAGCGTTAATGCTCTGTATCCAGATATGCAACATTTAAATTATAATTTTAAAAATTCACTCATAAAACGATCCCTCAAGTTGAATTTAATCATTTAAGATTAGCATTAACCCTTAAATGCGTTGGGGAATCTCTAAGCAAACCAGATAGGTAGTTGGACATAATACAACAAAAGAGAAAGACTAAATCAACTTATGACGTATTAATCCACAAACTGAATATAAACGTAGCATAATTTTTTTTTTTTGCCTATCTCTAGGAGTATTGTATGTGTACATAAAACATACATAATTTGTTGCAGTTATTTTATTTTTTTATGTTACCTTATTTAAATTACCTATTTTGTTTGTGCGGTAGCCATATAGAAGCTTGTAAGGGTCAATAGCAATTTCAACTTATTGTATTACACATGTGTATGAATCGTTTTATGTGCGGGTTTTTTTAATACTTATATTTAATTTTATTTGTAGTTTTTAAACCGAAATACTACTACAAATACAGTATTACAAAAATCTACTTTGATAAAATAATATTAATTTTCATACAGTTTAAAAAAGGCTGAAATATTCGTTGTTAAATGGACCCTACTAATATTTTAATACACAATTGTATGTATAAGTAGACTTTAAATATTTTAATACACAATATTTTTATGATTTAAATTCAAATAAACTGCACTATACGAATACATTTGATGGCCAAACGTATGCACAATAGAAAAAACCTTCTGAAATTCGTCTGTGCATTGTTTGTCTAAAATAATTTAAAATTTGTTATGATTTCAACACGTGTTAAACTTGGTTGCAAGAAACGAAAATGCTGAGTTATTAATCAAGAAAATACTTATGTGTAAACACTCGAGCATAGTTATTTAATTGCTCACCATTCTTTATATTAGGTATTTGATTCACGTGTGATTGGTCACTCTAACGGAGAACTATAAATTATTGGCTGAAAGTATTCCCTGCTGCACAGGAAGACGTCGAGCTAGCGAACAATAGTTTGGAGTCTTGCCTGTTGGCTGAAAATCATGCGAAATTTACAGGTCTCAATTAATTACAGTCACTGCGTACTTCAGCACAGCATCAGATCCGGGTTACCATATCATTGCAGGACCATCGGGCTTACAAGCTGTACCAAGACTGAAACAGTGTGCACAACAATGAAACATCATTACCGTGCAACCAAGGAAAAGAGAGGAAAATCACTATAAATGTTCTTCCATTATAATGTGGCTATGAAATTATCACACCACCTCGGAGAAGAGCTCATATCTTTTAAAGAGCTGGGCACATCTTCCTTAAACCTAAGAATTATCCCAAATAAACAAGGTTTCAATAAAAAAAGAAACATCGAAATCGGTCCATCAGTTTAGGAGCTACGATACCACAGACATAGCCGTCAAACTTAGGCCTATACCACGATTCTAGTTTATGCCAGGTGTTTGAAAAAGTTTACAATACCAATCCAACACAGAACCAATTAGTTTGGCACCGAAATATCACCTTTAAACTACATGTCGTAAACAGTCGGATCGGAAGTTACAGCATTACGTCTCAACAGCGGAGGAAAAGATAACAGGATACATAGGCACACATGGCTGTACCAACACAAAGGTTAAACTGGAGTGACTACGGAAAACGATTAAACACTGAAATCTATGCTGGAACTCAAAATCGCGTTCTCCGGAATGATAAATCAGTTTATTTAAACAACAGAGCTACAGATTTTTTGAACTTGTTAGAGTCTCGAAATTATGCAGCTATAAATAATATATTAAACGTGAATAATATTTGCAATACGTCGTTTCCCGATCTATTTTACTCATTAAAATATATTTTTTCTCGTACACTCAAGTTAGATAACTTAGTACACGATTTTAATTTTCTAACACATTTGAATATTTTTCTACTTTTCGCAACAATACCTGAGACTAGAAACCAGATTCGATCGCGTCGTTCGAATATGAATAGGAAAATTGTATGGAAGTCCGTAAACAATCATATAAACCGAAAAAAATTTCACTAAAATAAAACTTTTGCTCATGTAGCTTGTAAAATATTTTCAAGGATTCCCGCCTGAATGTTTAACTAATGTCTCATAGGCTTCCCGAAAGTCTGAACATAGCACTACGCGCTGAGATAAAAGCGACTGCAAGGCTGTGGCTGTGACGACTACTAAAAAAAATTCATTGTTATAGTCTGTATTGTGTAAATTTGTGCACAATTTGTATTAATATCGGAATGACTACTACACGTGTTTCGACACTCGAGAATCAGTAAGTAATTTTTTTTTTACCTTCTGTGAGAAAAAGTTTTGTTTTCACATTACATGGATATGATGAAAAGAAGTACTGTCGCTTCATGTGAACTCATTACAAGAACTGTACAAAGTAGCGAACCCCAACTGTACATTGCACAACGTGTACCTTCGACACATGTTCTAATACACAGGCTCAAAAACAACAGACTTGTCTTGAAAAGTTTCGCAGCAGCCAGAACAGTATATTCAAATATTAAACACAAATTCTAACCTTGCTGTTTCGTAGTTAGGTATAAGTCCACGTACAATATATGACAATCATACAACTTCAAAATATTTGGCAGTGGTATTCACAAACAGTAATTTCTAATACTTTTTAGAGTGTTGTACGAAAACAATTTTAATTCTGTAAGGAAAATACACCTGTGAATGATTTCTAGCGTGAAGGAAACTCATCCCATCTATCCTTCAGTTTCGAACCACACTGTCTGCAGTGCGTACCACTGCCTGAAGAAGTCTGCAGACGGCAGTAAATTTCCAACTGCTTGGTTGCGTCATTTTATGTTGGCGCTTACTCAGTGAAATTATGCCGTCATTAGATACATAAACAAGATCCTTTAATAGTCATTCTGACATGTCCTGTTTATGATTTCCCTGTAAGCCAACGCACAACAGCCTTTTATCTCGGCTCGTAGTGCTGCATGTGCTCAGACTTTTCGGGGAGTGTATAAGACATTAGTAATAACTAAAAGTTTAAATGATGGGCTGTGACGTCACCAGCCTCGCCCCACTGTTTTCTATTTCATAATATAAGTGTTACTATAACATGTAACTTTAAAAAATACAGAATAAAATTAACTGTTTTTTGTTGTATGTAATAGTACAGATACATAATTTCAGTGCGTCATTTCAATATATCATTATTTTACATTGCATAAACTATCAGTGTGCATGCCCTCAACTTCGTTAAAAATTTCAGTAAGTATTTGTTTGTCCTATCCGAATTGCAAGAGCCTGGCACTGTTAGTAGCGAAGCCACGGAAGGCAGGCCGACCCTGGGATGAAAGGGGAAAGTAGGGGAAGGAGGTGGTATCATGTCGTGTCGACGACAAATCACTCTGCGACACAGCCGCAGTTGCATCAACTCGTCGCAGCGCGAATGCGTCTCGCCCTGTTTAGCGCCTGCGACGCCAAGTAAGTGCAGACCTACCAGTGTTGCCACACACACCACAACTTCCCTACCGTGCATCATTATATATACAACCTTGAACACCTAAATACTTTACTTTACACCTATTTTAAATATTTCGAGGTGATTGACAATTCATTCGTAATTTGAAATGTTGTTTGTGGCATTTCCCTCTACTATATTTTACACCTGGCAACACCGCCGCGCGTCATTTTCAGCTGTCGTGACACAGTGGCGTAACAACAGCGGAGTCATGGTGGGGGGGGGGGAAGAGAAAGAAGAGGTAGAGAATACAAATTGCTCCTTCCCCGTAGCTTAGGAATTAACACCAGGGCATTTTAAAATGGAGAGTAAATGTGTGTTTTGACTGAAAATTGCATGGACGTCGCGGCAGTTATATTCTCTTCGTGAGGGGACTCGGGGTCACAGAGCAGGGTTACAAACTCGTCAGATTCTTCAAACAAAAACATTTACTTTGTTTCTCGGTTCCCTGGTTATGATGGATTATCAAAACATATGTCGAAATGATTGGTGTTTTGCTTCTTATCAAAATACATTAATTTAACTATATAGTGACATAAGTTATCTCCCGAAAAATAAACACAAATGCGTAACATATGGTTAATAATTGCGACGTAAATATTACAAAATTTAATCATAAATATTTTCTTGGAGTTTCAGTTTTGAAAGAATGCTAATAAAAACTTTGGGGAGAATATTTGAAGAATTTCTATAATGATTAAACTGTTTAAAAAGTAATTTTAGGTAACTTAAACGGAAACAATGTTATAGTCTATAAGGGGAAAATTGAATACGTGGGGTGAGACCGCACTTTAATGTCGACTGCTTGGTAGGTCAATGATTGCGGATTTGGATTTTCAAACTGTATCCTTTGTAATGGAAATTTTACTCGCCATTTTCAAGTTTGTAATTTTCGTCAACATATTGAGAAACATAAACCACTACACAGAAATACTGCGCAATACTAGTTTAAGATGGACCATCACAAGCCAAGTTTCAATCACTGTTGTTGTATTATTATGTTGTTTAGAAAACTAATTTTAAATTATTATGTAGTTATAGTAAAATACATTATCTACCTATCAAACTCCGAGACTATAACACGTGACCAATCTTGAAAAAGCAATTTGTCACTTTTTTCTTAATTTTGACTATATAATAGTTACGCTTTTTGAAAATCATCAGATATTATTGCGTACGTAACAATTCGCATTTAATACTGAAGGTTTTTTTATAATGTTAAAGAACTACAATTTTATTTGTTTGTAATGTCAATCAAATTTTTCTTTTGACTTTTAAATATAAAATTCAGCTTGCTGGACAAGACCAATCCTTAATATCTAAACTCAAGTTCGGCTTGTCGATAATTATCATGTAATATTTTTTCTTCATTACAATTACTGTGCCATGTTTATTGAAAAAGAAATTTATTTGTTTGTGGTTGTCAAGCAACTACAAGAACTTTCTTGAAGTGCTTAAGTGTTTATGCATCAGTCATTTAAACCGTAAAAGTTTGGTTCCAATTTCACAACACCTTTCACTGTTAATAAATAAATATGTTTATGTCAAGATATAACCTACACCATCACGAATTTACCTTTAATGCTCATAATAATTTCTAAGTAGTGCTAAATGCTTTAATATACTAAGGGAAGAGGAGAAAATCAGAATGAAGGGCAGCGATGAGGTTAAGTCTGCCTAAAAGTGAGATATGTAGTATCTTTGAAATACAGGTTTGGCTGAGGCAGCGCCATAGTAAATTTTATTTTTAATTTTCACACTTGTATGGGTCACAAAAAGTAGTATGTGCAGCAGTTATCACAAATAACTAACTGCAGTGATTCTGTAGTGAATATAGAGAAGTTAAGCATTTAAACTTTTAAATATGTGTCAACATTTTAAATAGCGCTGTTTACAAAATAATGACGACACATTTATGCTTTTGATTACCAACAAATGCTACTATAATGGTTACTACATTTTTAACACCAAAACAATTTAAGTATCATTCCAAGTTGCATGTTTATACTTTATTTTATATATGTATAAAACAAATAAGTGTGAAACTGGAACAGCTTGCTCAGCCTGAGTAAGATGTTTGAAAGTTGGTAATTTAAATGCGAACATGTGATGAAAAGATTTTAGTATTAAATATATATAATTATTATATTTTTGCGAAGCTCAGTTGCAATCAGTTATGCGTTTCAATATAAGTGTCCAATTGTAAAGTTGCAAAGTTCTACACCTTAATTTCAGGAGGTGATTTCATATTAATGATTGAATGGAAACGACACGATGCAATTTTTAACTAAATCAAGTAAATCAGAAATACGCCATTAAAAGCTTATATTTAATGTAAGATTCTTGCCAAACACATAAAAGGGTCATCAAATGAAGCATGGTGCCTGTTAAACGTGATCTGCATTTCCTGTAGAAACAGAGGGCCAAACTGTTTAAAATAAATCATCCCTAAACTTTAAAATATAGTAACTTTAGCTAATTTGCATGCATTTTATTGGTTAATGAAATGTATTAACAAGCGTTTGCTATCAACATATCAAATAGACGTAATTAAAACTCAGTAGGCCTATTTTACATTGTAAATTTCCTTTAAAATTTTGTTTATACATACAGTGACATACATTTGAATACATTTTTTTTCGATAATGATTTGTCTTTAACTTTTCAAACTTGAGCGTTTAATTTCTGATCCTGCCGTTTATTACACAGATAAAGAAAAAATGTATTGTTTTGCTCTGCAAGGAGAGTGACCACTGAACATATTATGCATTTTTAAATATTCATTAATACCGCTTTTTGCACTTATTAGTTGTTATAACACACAACCTACACACACACGCACGCATGGATACACACGTAAACAATAATTATAGCCAACTACCTGAGAAAGTAAAAACCTATATTTCAATCTGATTTTCAAAACAGTTTTAAAAGCATTCTTCATATTCGGATTCGATCAATAATAATAATTGTGTTACAGCGGAATATGATTTTTACAAGAAACGAAACACATTGAAAACAGAAATTTAATTGAAAGACATAAAAGTTTCTCTAAACCATTTGACATAAAATCTGTTAATTTCTAGGTGTGTTACAGTAAATTGAAATTTTAAACGTATTTAAAGCGGCTCTTATACTTTGTTCCATTCTGTACGTTTTCGATTTTCAAGACCTTATTGACAGTTACCTTCGAAGCACTTTAATATGAAACATGTTTTCGAATGAGGTGACAATCAGAAAATGAATGCAATATCTTAACATTCCTTTTCATATTGTTTTTTATTATAATGTTTCATTCAGTAGGTATTCGAGGTACAGTAGCTTATTTGACAGTTACCTTCAAAGCGCTGCAATATAATGCAAGTTTATGTATATGTCTAACAGAATGTAAACAGATTCCAGAAGTGACGTTTTACAGAACTGACAAAGGTCGACTGTTTCGCAATATCACAATGTCACTAGTATTTTTAAGGTATAAAGAAGAATACATAAAATAGTTTGCAATTTGAAAAACTGTGTAGGAAAATGGCTTGTAACTGTTCAGAAAATCAATCAGGGAACCCACAGGTTTGCTTATTATAAATATGTGTAGATGTCCTGCAAAAACGTAGAGTATTGTTAAACATGAGAGGATTATGGATTACAATATGTTCATGATGTAAATTTATGTTTCTTCCGAAACCAGAAATAATTTATTGTTTATTGGTGTATGATGTCAGTCACTGCCATCAAAATATAGATTGAGGTAGTACTGAATTTTAATTGTTTAGCTAAGGTAAGTTTAATACCCTTGGTTGTTGAATTAAATTTTAAAAACAATTTTTAAATGTGTAGGACAGATCAAGAAAAAAATTGTTGGAGTAGCTAGATCTCTCGCCTCTAGTCAAGGAGAATATGGCTAGACTTCCTGTGTGAATGGATCCCAATTATTTGCATAAGGAAAACACGACGTACGTTGTCATGTGCAGAAGGGTTTTCTTGGGTACTACAGTTTCTAACTTATTTCGCGTTTCGTCTCTTCTCCATCGTAAATATTAATTTCAACTTCTGAAGACACCTAGACAGGCGTATGCTGTCGGTATGTGAAGCCGTATCATCGGCAACCACACAGTATGCTGTTTTCATTCAGTTGTGTTACTTAATGCTATCATCACGTCACCGTTATAGCGAATCAGCGCGCTAAGGCAAGCCCACACTAAATCTCCAGACCCGTTACAAATCCTACCATCTGATCATGTAGATGTGTATAGATTCATTAACACGAGACACAGCAGTCATTAAAAGGCACCTGAAAGTTTCGTGTTTTTTTAACATAAACTATGATTAAAACAACTGTAAATTTGAGCAATTAGCTATTTACTTATTTGACACATCTCTGACGTCGTTGAGTCAATATCAAGAAGTAAGTAAATTCACGTGGCATCACAGTACCAACGAGCAGCCAACCAGCAAAATTCGTCTACTTGAGTAGTCAGACGTTATTGGAGCCTATGCCTACACGCCAGTAAACCTGCGAATTTTTCCGGTCATTAGTAGAGGCACGAGTATTTCGCGTACTGTTTATACGTCAGGTTGAACGCCAATAACCTGTATATCACTGTAACTTCCATGATTAGATGACAGCTGTTTTGACACACCTTCGGAGGTTGCAAGCCAATAGTGAATGATAAAATATTCCGTAGAGCTAACCACTTGTACGGTTAGGAGCCAATTGATATATTC
This sequence comes from Medauroidea extradentata, assembly GCA_003012365.1. Lineage (NCBI taxonomy): Eukaryota > Metazoa > Arthropoda > Insecta > Phasmatodea > Phasmatidae > Medauroidea > Medauroidea extradentata. The sequence goes on from PNEQ01012786.1 coordinate 41,034, forward strand.
AATTTTGGCAAGTGTGTGTATAGGACTGAGAAGTCTAGACTGCTGCCAGATTAATACCCGAAATACTCGTGCCACAAGTCATTACTATTAGTCATGCAAAATTATGTACTGAGAAACATCGTATAATGCAGTGGCAGCTCGTCAGAGATGTACAGGAAAATTCGCACCGCGACTCTTACTGAATTACAGTGATTCGTCAGTTACGTTATAACGGAAGTGTGGAAGAAACAATACACACCGCCGACGGATGCCTGCGTAGTTTCGAAGTGAAGTGTTTTCGGCAAGTACATAGTAGCGAGGTTCTCAGTGATGGTGATGTATGATAAGAGGTGTGTATGTTGCAGCAACGTGATGTAAAAACGATGGGGAAACGCGAGTAAAATGAGAAAACCCACACCAAACAGCAAAATGCGCTACGTTTCCTATTTGCGATAATCGGTAACGACCATCCCGGGGATCGAACCCGGATCGCTGCGGTCGGTCATGGTTCACGTATCAGGGCACTGCATGTTCCTGTTGTAGTATAGTACGCTACAGTCTACACTGACTCGTGTACTGTAGTATAGTACGTTGCAGTCTACACTGACTCGTGAAAGGATAGACGGCATTCATTCCACTTCTAGCCAGAACAATAGAGTAGAGTGGGGCAAAAGTACGCACTTAACATTTGAACTCGCATAACTTGAATGTTAATTGAGTAAAAATGAATTATTTGTAACACAAATTTTATAATAATTTATGAGTCTAATGGACTAGGTATTATAACATAATTATTAATAGTTTGTAAGCATGGGTGTGTTTTCCAACACACTGTTAAAACGCACTTTTGCCCACTAGTGGAGCAAAAGTTCGCAAGAAATCAGAAAATTATAGGATGAAAATTAAATTGCAAGATATGTTGAGATTCTTTGTGGTTGTACGTATCAAACTAATTCATCACAAAATTACACTAATTAAACAGAAACATGTGTTTTTGTGGAAAATCTTCGCACGTGAACCGTTATCTAACTAATTTTCTCCACAGATTTTTTTCCTGTGGGGGAAATAACTTTGGAGACATTATTTGGAACCATCAACATTCCCGTCTCATCCACGTTATAAATGCTATCAGGTGTGAGTTTATGTTTTGCCATAACCTCAGACAAATTACTAAAATATACATCCAGCAGCACTCTGTTGAATCCCATCATTATTGCTAGGCTTGTTTGTTGTGGTGTTCGCAATAGATGTTTTTTCATGAAAACTATCACCCAATCATTCCCTGCTAATTTTGACTCTTTATTAAACCTATGTTCGATGCTGTTTACCTCCGCATACTCTAAAGCCAATCTCCTGAGTTAAGGGGCCCGCCTCGTTGCAATAAAATCACACTGCAGCGTGTTTGAAGAAAACGTTTTACACCGAAACTAATACACGTGTGTTCACGCCGTTTGTCTACGAAAAGAACACACACTTCAGACGACTGCCCTTACGTACTTTCAAGACAACGCACGTATTAGAAATCCCCTTTTAGGGCACGTCAAAATGGGTTAAAACGGGGGTTTCAGGCTGCTATACCGGAAAATATACTAGCCGAATACATGTGAAACCACTTAAGGGTAGTGCATTGGACTTTAGTAAAGTGATTTCGTAAATAAAACAGTAGGACCACCACATAAAGTCCCATAGGAAATTTTTTTTTCGCGAAGACTGCACGCCTTAAGCGTAGAGGCGACGCACCGTTGTATGGCCCATACGACGTTGCCCTTAGCACCATACCTCACTCACACAAACACATGTGCCACGAGGCGGGCCCCTTAAGAACAAATTACTATATAGGAAGTAGAACAGAATACAAATACATATGTAAATAATGTGTTCGATATAATTGGTATTTAAATTATTACACTGCACAAGTTGTTTACGAGAACTGTAAACGAAAAGTAATGCTATTTTTACCCCACTTGCACATTCCTACTTTTGCCCCGCAGTAATGCTCTTCCATTTATAGTAAGTGTTCCAACCTGTGGTGTGCAATATGACCTTTGTAAATTATCACTACACACGGGAAAAACCACTTAAATCAAACTGTCTAGTGCATTATTTTCTAACACTTAATCCTTTCTTGATATACTAGTTCCGAGAAATTTCAACATTACATCAATAGCATGAAATGTAATCTTTACCTCGTGGTTTTGTTTCTGTTCGTCCAAGAGCCGTTCTAGCGTGTATCTATGCTCCGCCATGACACCTTTAACATGAACTCAGGTTTGCCACCCTCGTGAGACCAAAAATAACTGCACTGCGCACTTTTACCCGGCGCGCACTTTTACCCCACTCTACTCCAATTTGCCGACCCCTCTGCTCTTCTTCATTACTATTAATGCGTCCTTAATAGTTAAAAAAATCTTAGGTTTCCCTGAAATACTCCTCTGTCCTGATGGAACAAATTTCACGAGTGACGACTTTTTTTTTAATACGTCAATGGCGTGTTCATCAGTGCGAACCTGTATTTCTACATACTTACGCACGCATCACACTGGTTTGTTTTTAAATTAAGTTCACGAATAGTATACCCTATAACTCAACTTTCTGACAACTATACAGTCATTATCTCTATTGTTTAACAATAGTTTCATTTTGGTATGTGTCTAAGCTTACTTTGTAAAGTACGTTCAAAGATTACGTTGTGATAGTAAAGCGAATTAAAAATAATTTACAAATCGTTGTAGCGTACTACGTGAACGAATATGGTGATAAAAATAGTCAAGCCAGAATACACACAGGCTTGGTTAAGACTGTTTTGCTGTTTATAGTGAACACGAATATTGAGAGAGAGAGAGAGAGAGAGAGAGAGAGAGAGAGAGAGAAGGAAAGAGTATTTTCTTTTCAGAAGTAAGAATAGTTCACTAACGGATATACGAAACAAATAAACTGGATCACGCGTTTTTAATGTAGTCACGGTTATACGTAAATACCGGTTTTAGTTCGCCTGAGTAGTTATTATTAGAAGACCGAAAAGTTTCTCGTGTAGGTAAGGTTAAACAGTTTAGGACTGGCGTTCATCTCTGTAAACTTATAAGGCAATCGAAAGCTTTAGTAAAACGGTAAATATTTAAAATGAGATATTGTATTCACAATACACGCAACAAACATATTTATTTGAAAATACTTAGGTTTTTTAAAGAAGAGAAAAATCTATGTTTAAAAAACTGGTGATATATCAGTGCAGTGCGAAACAACTATAAAATTTGCTTTTCTTCAAGCTTTTTCAATATTTCACTATAACGTAAGTGAAAATAAAAAAAAACTGTGTTGTATATATTGTTTCAAAACAGTGATCTAATATTTAACCTTATTGAAAATATTTCTAATGCCAAACATTTCATAATAGTGACGATAAAGAAGTGATATCAACCTTGGTTGGCTATACAGCCCTCACACACAGCGTGATACTAGCGTTGTTCAGCATTCGTCACAACAAATATGACATATATATATATATATATGCAGCGCCCTGCATCTGCAGCTCACCATCTTTAGAGGTTAGAGAGAGCACCAAATTAGAGTGAAAACAAGTGATTTGAGAATCAATATGGCGGCCCCCAGAAATTCCAAGTCATGACAAACGAAGAAGACTTAGGCCGGGCTTACAAAATACGCAAGAAACGCAAGTACGCAAAACTGTAACGCAAGAGTTCGTCAACTGTCAACTTCTTGCGTTTCACCGCCTTCTATATCGATAGTTTGTTTGGTCAAAACATTTGAAACTAGTCTCTAGAAGGCTGTGATTCCGCCATTTCGCTATTTTTTTTTTGTGTTTGTTAAGAATGCGTCTTAAAATACACGGTGCTAGTATTTATTTCTTTTCTATTTAAAAATACCGAAACAACAGAATATCTAGAAAACAAATATGAGTGACCAAACATATTCGTAAAGGAAAAATACAAAGAGAAATTTTCTGTTGCCTCTCCGAAATTTTGAGTGGTAGTGTTGGTTACTTCGTGTCGCTTGCGATGTTTATAAACGACTGAAATATTTGTTTCGTTGCGTTTATAGAGTTCTTGCGTTGTTGCATAGTTTATGTACCCGGCCTAAAGGGCGGTAGCCAGTAATATGACAAAGAATAACACAATGTTGTATGGAAACAACTGTATGGCGGATTGAAATAAGATGGCAAACGTAAATAGGTATCTAGTAAAAAATGTGCGAGTACGAGACTAGGTGAGTGGTAAGGATAAAAGTCAAGGTCGAAGACAGGGTTAGCAGTCAATTTTTCATTGATAATGTCCGTTGGCTGACGTCGTCCAAGTGGTTGATGGCGACTTGCTCACTACACGTGTCTCCGCAGTACGTTTCAGTTTGCCGGAGAAGTTCGAGTACAGTATATTTATGTAACATTAATTTTTATAATTTTCTTCAGTCGTAGCTAGGTTAATCACTTGAATTGTCAGGGTAAATATATGTTATACATAAAATGGCCTTAAACTCCAATTAATTTGCAACATCTGTTGGATAAATACGTACCTATATTGACATGTAAATTTTTGTAAAAAACCTATTCCAACCTTTTGGCGAATTGTACAGAAACGCTAAGCCTCGCATTATGTGTCTGGTGTAGACCGTTTACTATATCGCACTTTTATTTTACTATTTTATCTACTCCAATTATATTGCATTTCTGTTCTAATGATGAATGAATATGTACCTAAGAAGCTTAAATATCCCACATGATAATGAGTTAGGAGAATTCGCTGTGTACGGAATTAAAAACCCTTTATTAGCACTAAGTAACTGAACTCTATGTATACGCGAAGACAGTATGCCAGACTGTCATATGCTTTATACAAATAAAAAATTTTCGTAATGTTATATTTCGTAATTTCGTTGTGAACTTCGTGTGAAAAAAGGAAGCGAGCATTTAATTGGCAGAGAAACAGGATCAGCCGAATGCTGCCAGCAAGTAAACTCAGCGAGAAAAGCACACGTATCAGCACTCTAGAAGACAAATATCCTATCGTGACGTTAATTTTTCATTAAGCAAAAAAAAAAAAAAGCTACTGTTTCGTGGTTTGTGTGTAACATTACAATATGTCACCCATGCTAGAAAATTCTCACTGTGCATCACGTCTGCATTGCCATAGGTCGTTCGGGATAAAGTTAGCACTAAAAATGTAACATATGGAAAATATCACTAGCCGTTACTGCGTATAATTCAACATTAACTATAGTTGCCTTACTACTTGTAAGGTTGGCAGCGAAGTTACGCGATATAGTTACGTGTATATTAATTTTTAAATACAACAATACTTAAACAAAATTAACCGAAATCGACATAATTGTACTCTAAATAATAAATAAATGTATGTTCTCCAACTGCATGGATTCCTAATGATCACAACAGTTTATCTTATACGCGAAAATATCAAGTGATGTGTCCAGAGAGGTTTTATCTATATTTCCTGTCGTAAGCCGTTTCGCGCGGAAGGATACCAATTGGCTGAAAATACAATTTTAGCAGGGTCTTTTTTAGTGTTCGTTTTAACCCGAACAATGGTAGTACATTACTAAAAACCAAACACTCGGAACATACGATCTGAAAGAGAAAGACAAATCGATGGTGTTTTGGCAAAAGGTCGTAAGCCACATTGTAGTGTTTTAACATAGTAATTTTTTCTTTAGTAACTTATTAATTAATATTTTTAGAAAATTAACACGTTATGTCGTATGGTTGTGTAAATGAACAACTTAAGTTCGACAAATTAATAGAGTGGTTCATTTAAGCTTTAAAATATCTTATTTAAATTTAATAATATGTGGCTTACTACCTTTTGCCAAAACACCATCGAAATAATGATACTCAAAATCTTAATGTAATATCATATATCAATTTGCATTGTCATAAAAAGTTAACGCTTTTTTTCATTAGTGCGTGTGAAAACCATTATTATTTTAAAGAGCGAAGTCATGTGAGTTCACTAGAAAAAGGATGATGTGAAGGAATGGCCGCAGGCATAGAAACCGAAGTCAAGGGGAAAAAAACGTACGTGTTAAAAGATGAACGCCCATTTTTCTCTGGCGAGACAATAACTGTTATTCGACATGATGCGATACTGAAGCAAGTGTTATGGAAAGCTTTCACTAGACTTTCAAACGCAAATCATAAACCTGCAGTTTATTTAACCTGGTTGAAACTTTCGTCTTCTTTTACGTGGCGTGTACCCTTGGGGTTCGTTTCAATCATGAAAATTGGACATAAGCCCACGAAGAGCCATAGTTTGCTACGAGCTGTATCTAAACTTCTGATAACCGTTTGTAGATCCACTACTTAAGAATCTTGTGTACCTGGCGCATGGGTGGAGTTGTAGCGAATCACGCCTTCTTTTTTTTTTTACTCAAAACTGCTTTATTTATTTATATTACGTTAATGTACGAAATCTCAGGTTGGAACTATGTTTCCATAATTTGAAAAATTCCGCCTTCTTGTCAGAAACATTAAATTGGGGTCCCCATAAAAAAGACACAAACTACTTTGTTTGGGCTGTTATAATTCTGCAAACGTTACCTGAACTCTTAAAACGCAGAGCGAGAAATATGCGTTTACATTTACAACTAACTATCAAAAAATAAAATGTAATGGTCACCTCGTAAAGTTATAAAGATAAAAAGACTACTGTGAATGCCTAGCGCGTCAGTTTAGCGTGTTGCGAATAGAGACGATATGCTTCTTGTCGAGCTTGATATTCTGACTCATATAGCTTCACTTCTTCTACACAGTAAAAAAAAATTGTACATTTACAAGGAAAATCTTGTAAACTAATATCAGAACATTGTCAGTCAGGTAATAGATGTGAGATGTCCGAAACCTTTTAAAGTGGTTATAAATATTGTGAACACCTTTAGGGACTAGTAAAATAAATGGTAATGAGTAAATTTTTCGATTTGAAACAAAATAAACATAGACCAGACAAACTTTACAAAACATTTCGTAATTTTACAAAAACATTTGGAAACTAGTTTCCAAAAAACAATTTTTGTAACTCTACGAACAATTGTTGTAAAGAGAACCAAATATTATCAGTAAATATACAAAATTTATTTGTAGATTTACATAAATGTTTGTAAATACACAAAGAAATTTGTAAAAGTACAAGTTTTTTGTACATATTACAAAACAGTTTTGTAAAGTTACAAAAAAAATTTGTTTCCAAAAAAACTTTTTGTAAAAGTACAAAAAAAATTTTTACTGTACACGCGTCTAACGCAGGAATTTGGAACTAGTACACAAGGCTCTTAAGGGGGCCGTCTGCCTAAGGCGCCAAATAGTGTGCAGAGCTTCGGCCGTTACATAATTAGTTGAAAACTGCTCAACCCACATGAATATTGTCTGCTTAGGAATAGCAACTAAGGCCATGCTCTATAGTTTCTATCGTTTTCAGAATTTCATTTATTACGTAGTTAGCTAAAACCGTAGTATTTACTACCTTGAAAAAATCAGCCAACAACATTGTTGTTCAATAATTCTTTATGGAATTTTTCATGTCCTGTTGTTATGGCTTATGAGTGTGTTGACTACAGCCAAACTAGGCTTGTTATCTCGTGGATTTTTTTTTCCAATTTTCATTATTTTCCCTTAGTCTCATTAAATTTCTGGGACGACACAATATGGCAATGGCGTATGTCCAAATAGTACAGTACAACGATTTTAACTTTGAAGTATACCATCAATATAAAAACCCACTTTATTCCAGAAACGATTTCCAACGGATGTGATTTTTGTATACCAATGTTATATTTGGTGGACCTATGATTTTGGTAAACTAAAATTTTTCCTAAGTAATTTTTTTAAAGGATTTCCTTGCACCATAATAAATAAGTTTACATAAAATGTCATGTTAATTTACAATAGTTTAAGAAACTACAAAGAATTGCCTTGCAATTTTTACTAAAAAACACAGCGCAGTAACTTTGGGTATATACAAGGAATTGCTTTGCAGTATCACAAAGTTTGCCTTCTTAACATTATAATATACGAATGGTTAACAAAGAAAATACTTGTAATGTTTACAATTGTTTTCAAGTATAAATATAAGAACCTACGCAGTGTTTTATTACTATTCAACAGAACATTAAATTATTATTTAAAATATATATCGTGTTTGTTATTTGACAAAAATGTCTTTAGAAACAAATTCCATAAAAATTTTTTTTTATAGACATGTGTTGTTCAGCAAAGCAATTTTTTTTTAATTACAAATTACTAATATGAATTTACAGTTGAATTGTGTGCATTCACAACCCATTTCTTGTAAATTATATTATCATCGCAAACAGTGTTCCTTAATTATATCATGAAACCAATTTCAATGAAAACATTTTGCAAAAGAGAAAAAAATTGCACTTTGTGACAGACTGGGAATTTGATTATTTTTACAACAAACACTCTAGCCATTAATATTATTTCTATTCGTTCCGTTAGGTTTCAAATGTTTATAATACCAAGCTTCGCGATTTCCTTTTATAGTATCTGAATGAGTTATATTATCTCACTACTTTACGAGATTTTCTGATAGTAATAAAGATATTTTCACAGTTAATACTTGAGTCACTAAGGCTGTGCTAATTGTTAGAATTTAACCTACGTATTTTCGCATACTTCTCAATTTTATATATATATATATATATATATATATATATATGTACTATCACCTATCTGCGCGCATGCATTAAATAGTTATGCTTCTAACCGCTGTTAAACCTTTTCTTACACTATTAGCTAGAAACATTTTGTGTCAGCGCCAGAGGAACTGTACCGATCGCAGTGAGGGTGAGTGCCCAGCACTTTAAGACACTTCATAATAATTTTACACAATCTTAGCTTATACGGTAAACAAAAAACAGTCACTTTTCTTACAAAAAATACTTGACTTGTATTTAAAAATTCACGACGCTAACTGTAATATTCCTTAACATCGAGAGCGAAAATAAATTAGAAAGGAAAAGGAGTAAAACGCTTCATCGAATGAATCTCGTATAAATAACAATTGAGTACTATAGGACACCTAAACGACGGAATTTTGCTTTCTTTGCTTACAATTACATCTTACATTTATTTAAGTATAATTTATTTAATGCCAGCTGACCCGAGATTGACGTCAAAGTCTCGAACATTCGGTGTTTAATTAAATTAATTTAATCTTTTCAATATATTTAAATAGCAGAATTTAGAGTTCTAGTGAATCCCAATTTTTAACAGCAAAGAGAAACTTTTCTAAACATTCGTACACCCTAAGTATTGTGGCGCAACGGTTAACAGTAAGATACTCAACTTTGAGGGCCGGTGTTCGATTACCAGCTCCAGCAGGTCGAGCATGGTTCGTGTTTTCTGCCTGTCGTTAGAACGACGCGTCATTGGAAAGACGTTTCGTCAAAAAAGCGAGCACGGTTCTGTTTGTTGCCCGACAAAGCGTTTCACATGAACGACGCGACCGTCAATACATTGACGTGGTATTTTAGCGTGTCAAGAGGCCGACAACGTGCGTATTTAAAATAAATATCGATATAAACAATCCCATATTCACAGTTTCAACCGACAAAAGATATTTTTAACTAATATGAAGCCTGCACGCAGTATAAACAGTACGTGCGTACATAAACATAAATATCAATGACTGTACAAGTGCTATAACCTACAACTAGACCATACTGCCATAACCTACATCTTACCCATACTGATCGCTAATATTTAAATAAGTAATACAGTTTGAAATGAATATTTTTGAAGACAAAAACCAAATGTTTTAACTGATGCACATTTAGGTAATTATTGGCACTGTATTAGTGTACGCATATGTTTTTTCTGCAATTTTAACGTGTAAGTATAACCAAACCGAGTGAAAGTGATATGCGGTAGAAACTAATTCCGGTATGTTAATATCCGTGGCTTGAATCTGTAGTACAAAACGCAAAATACAAAATCATTATCTGATGAAAATATCCTGAGAAACCAATGTTTAAATGAAACATAGTAAACTTTTAGAAACATTGCCACCGTTTGTATTAGCAAATAACCTACAACTGTTGTACCTTATAGATATCAACGAAGACTATTAAGGTTTTGTAATTTTTGCAGTACGTTTTTTTTTTATTTTTTATTTTCATACGTTGTCTTTGTTCCTAGATAGGAAAACCAATTGTAATTTTCTTATCGTGTATAGGGTAAAGGAGGCCACAAAACTTTTATTTTCTTCAAATCTAACGTAATTTTTTTATTGACTGGAGAATAGTAATTATTGTCTTCAGTTATTTATTATAAATACTCAAACAGAAAATAATTTCGTCTTAGTAAATCATACGTAGATTTTAAAATTATAAGATACATACTGAAATGTTAAAATTTATATAAAGCTTTATTTACCATGTTGTACTTTACATTGCTCATATAAACAGCCAAATAAAGATATAAAAAACGATGGTCAAGTACTGATGTTTCTATTTCAGCAGAAACACTACTACTATAGTGACATTTTCACTGACTCATGAAATTAGTGTTAACAGCAAACATCACACGACTGCCACAGAATATCGCCACTTGACCACAGTTTCTTCAAGTTCTGTTCACATGTGTGATATATTACTTTGTCACTTGTGGATAAAAATACTGGCTGAGTGTGTCATTTGTAAATAAAAATACAGTTAAGTCATTCTCATTACAGATGTTTAATATTATTGTTCACAGAGGTTTTCTACTGACTGAAATTTTAAAGCAGATTCTCCAACACACAAAAATACCACGTCACTACTGCAAATTTCGTACCAACCTCTGCATATATTCCTCTTTGGAACCGACGTTCATTTGACGCTATAATTCTGACAGAAGCGTTATAACATGACGATCCTTGCTCGCATTTCCGCACAGCCGTCATGACGCTAGCGTCGTTCCAGCGACACGTCGGAGTTACGATGGTTTCGAATAAAAGAACCATGCTCGATCAGCAGCCATCCTGATGTCTGATTTTAATGTTTTCATAAAATCGTTGCAGGCGAATGCTGTGATCATTCCTTAATAAAGGTAGTGGCCGATTACTTTCCAAGTTCCCGTAATTTTGCAACCGTCGTTCATTGACTTCGCTTTCGATAAGACATACCACGCGATTAAAACAAAATCACATATAAAATACACAGGCAAAAATTAAATATATAAAAATTCTTAATCGTTAAACAATATGCCAAAAATTATAAGAATTTATTTCTTGTGAACCAATTAATTTCCTGCCATGCTGATCAAATATATAAAATATATTGTTTGAAACAATTGTTGATATATCAATCCGAAAATTAGTGTCCACCAAACTAGATATTTTAACAGAAACATGTTATCTACAACATTTCTTTTTGCTAGGTATAGTAATAATAGTATCGAGAGTAGGCGATATTATTCACTCCAGCTGACCAGAAAAGGGGAAGTATTCGGCAATGGTCTACCATTAGACATAGTTCAAGATTTCGCCAAAAGAAGTTTCAAGATACCATATAAAATTAAAACCAGTACTTCTAGATCAGTAATATAACTCAGGCAGTCCTTAATGCGAGTGCAGTGGTGCACTCAAATATAAGATAAATGCTGCACACAAAGATAAGGGAAAGCACTTGCGCAGTGTCCAGGAAATATTGCATATATTCAAGCCTTGCATACGCACTTACAACATGTTCAGTTGTTGTGGTTTTGTCATGTCAAGGTTGGGCAGTGAAAGCGGAGTACCTTGCGGGCAAAAAAAGCAAGGATACCTTGGCGCATTCTCGCTGGAGCACACTGGTCCGATGGCCACCGGCATCTGGTGGGCCGAGCAGACGTGTTTACCGGATATCTCCAGCAGAGTAATGGCAAGCCAGTCACCTTGTAGCTGAACCTTGGGGATACCAGGAGGAGCAGACTTATTACCGGCGAGAACAGCTGAATATCAAGACAAAAAGAGGTACCGTAAAGGGGGTACACTTTGCACCAGTATGGCTAACTTTTCACCACCAAATATATTTGTATAGGACGTTTGGTGCACTCTAAAAAAATTGTGTCAAATTTACAAGGATATTCTTTGTAATTTTACAAATCCTTGTAAAAGTACAAATAATACTCTTGTAATATCATCAGTTTATGAAGTTATAAAGGTAAACTTTGTAATACTACAAAGGAATTCCTTGTACCTATACCGACAGTTCGTGCACTGTAAATTATTTAGTAAAATGTGACAAGGCACTTCTTCGTAGCTGTACAAACTTTTGTAAATGTTGAAAATATTCCTTGTAAAATTATTAGTTTATAATGTTAAAAGGATTATGTTTGCAAAAATTTAGAAAAAAATGTGTGGTAGCCTACAAAAATAGTAAGTTCGCCGGAAATTACTTATGCAAAGATCACAACCTCTGAAAGGTATTTTTCTGGAATAAAGTGAATATTTATATTAATTGCGTGCTTTAAAAAGAAGAATTATTACTGAACCTCACATTGAATGTATACAAATAAATATAGACTATACAACATGTACGTCACGGTGGTGTAGGGGTAAGGTGCGTAGATTCTAAGCGTGGGGTTAGTAGTGGAATGAAACTTAGTATCTCCCGAGGTTTTTTTTATTGTTTCAAAATAATCTCTTGTATACGTCCTTTATTCAAAATTTATATGATAAAAAAGTTCAGTGTTATTTATTAAGTACAATGAACATTTAAATTTATTATTTTTTCTTATTGAAAATACAGCTACAAGACTAGTCCATGTAATTTTACAAGGCTATGCTTTGTATTTAATTACAAGGATAACCATTGTAGTTTTACAAGGAATTTCTTTGGCAACTGGGTTTCCAAGGCTTTTCTTTGTAAAAGTACAAAAAAAATTTTTACATTGTGGAGGTAAACCAGATGATGGCTGGATATTCTGAAAGATTAATGTGATATACTCAGATAATGGTCACTAACATTTCACCAATCAACACACACAGAACTATTATTGGTGGTGTAAAGTTACCCATGCTGGGGCAAAGTATACACAGTTTACGGTACGCTCTTCCTATTCGAGGTATGTGAACATGGCTACCACTTCAACTGTCAACTGTCCAAAGTAGGATAGCCACCAGGGACCACGTTGACTAGTCCTATCCAATCTCTACGATTTCCATCATTACGTGTACCAGAGAAACGTTCTTCCTTATATTATAGAAAGCTTTCAGTCTTCCTTTGTGTCCAAGGGCGATCGCTGCAGCTCGGCTGGGCTTACTAGGACTTACAGATCCGATCGGACCTTCCACTGCGGAAACTCATAGAGCGTACACCTAAGCAGGAGTTACAACCAATGCCATTCCAAGTCCAACACGTGATCAGCACAGCACGAAGCTGGAGCTTTCACGCTAACCTGTAGCATCTACAACATACCATGCACCTGAGGTTTCACTCGCGAACAGACTGAGATTGCCAGAAGTCTGGGCGGCCGAAGAGGACAGTGGTAAAGACAGCAAGCCAAACTGGCCTCGGGGGCCGCAAAATGCCGCAATTAACCACGGGAAGAGCACCGACATAATAATTATTCCCTCCCTCGTGGTGTACGCCCGCTGTTCCTTGCCTAACACCCGTCTGAAGTTATCCTCGCGTACTGCCGTCGAGGCAAGACTATCCACTGGAGGAATTTACGGTGGAAGAAACGGAAATGAGTGTCTGCGGTTTTCATTATGCACTTGTTCAATGAAGCAGACCTAATTCGCATAGCCTTATGAAAGTGTGATCAGAAATACGTCCGAAAGTGCATGGACAGCCAAGACCACAAAATGTCAAGGCCATACTTATGTTTCAATAAAAGAAACTTCTTTTGCAGTGATAAATTTGTACTTTTATAAAGTCTACCGTAGAACGTTTGTTTTTAACAGTGTATTAACAAATTTATGTACATTGTTTAGTTATATTTTTTTACAAAAATAACGGAAATAAATTTTTTATTTAAATTCTAAGTAAATAGAAGTGCCTACAACTAAATAAATTAAATGTACAGACTACTTTTTTAAATAATGTATTGTACGGGACATTTCCTTAATTATACTGTCACATGAGAAACAATTCCTTTCGTTTATTACTAAATATCTTAAAATAAGTGTGATAATTCTTTCTAAATTCTTTTTTCAAATATTTTCTATTACAATATTTCTTGAGAAACTTGACGTAAGCCGGTTTTTGTTTGAATTAGCCTACTCTCATTAAAATCTAATTTCAAGCTTTGAATTGTATTATATTAAAATACTGATTCGCCATTCCAACACGGTAACTGCAAGTTTGTCAAACAGAGACATCGGTAATTAACCATTTAATAATTCGGTTCGAGTAATTATTGATCAGGCGCTGAAAATATATATCAAGATGGTTGCACCCTAAGCCGATCATTTGTACTACTTATTTCCTTCCAGCAAAGGATGTAAACGAAAATTAGTAAGGCGTATTAAAACTACCCCCAATACATCACCACGTGCTGTACCTTTCATAAAGTTAAAATGGCTTATAATAATGAAACATAATATCTCCATAGTAGCAATGAACTGAAATGGTTTTACTATGGTTTCTAGCGCATCTGTACTGTTCACCAGCAATTGTCATCAAATTTTTCCATTTACTTTTATAAATTTAACTCACTGGATGTTCAGTGATGCAATTTTCATACCTCTTACTAGGTTTCTTTAGAACAATTATAATATTATGCTTAGAAATATATGTTGTATATGTGTGTTTGTGTGTGTATACAAATACACACACATATTTTTCAACTATATGACACAAACCACGACCTGAAGAATAAAGCGGCGTGAACATTAGTGAAGGATTCGTTGCGATAGACGAAGATACTTGACACTTAAGGGTGTTCAAGTGCGATAAAATAAAATTGTTATATTTTTATGACATATTGTTAGTTTTATAGGCGATACTTGTTGTGAGTACATTTTACTCCTACGAAAAATTTTTAGCTCTCATAGTTTTCTCATAACGGGGTGTCAAAGTCGAAATTTGCTTGTTACGCTGCCGTACAAATACTGACAACCAACTGACTTACTTAAACATAATAATTCACTCTGAACTTACACCCCGTGAACTTTGCAATTAAGCATTTAAAAACCCACAACGTAATATTTTCAATTTTAAAAAAATTACGAATATACATAATTAAAGTTGCAAATTCAGCAATTTTTTTTTAAATACAAAAACAGTTAGCGAGGCTTTTCCAAATGTTTTATTACGTAGCCCAGAGTACATTATTTCACTGTGAGTTATTTCACAAACGTATTGTTTTTCACTATTTGCATGGCAGCAGAACATGCAAATTATGACTTTGACGCACCGTTATGAGAAAACTTTGAGAGCTAAAATGGTTTCATAAGAGGAAACTGCACTCCCAACTATCGTATACAAAGCTAACAATATTTCATAAAAGTATGAAATCATGACTTTATCACACTTGAACACCCTTAACATTCCCTGGTGCGTTTGCAAATACTTTCCTTGTCACACTGCACTGCTCACAAGGGTTGCGAGCCACAATTATAAAAACATTGCATTTGTGTGTAAAATAATCACCCCGACATTATTGGTTACGTTCGATGTAACAAAATTAACTGAAATAAACTATATCTGGAGTTTGCGTATTGAGCTTTTGAACTAACTGCTGTCGCAAACTGCTCTTGTCAAATACCTAGAAGCTACCATTTAGAAATGTATAGCAACACGTCGTTTAATTTAATCAATAAAATACATTTGTTTTCTGCAACATGCTTTATAATATTGTAATTCATATATTGCTAAATGCGGGTGGAATTCACCAAAATTCCCACACGAGGCTTCCAGTATGAATTCACCTATTTGGAATTGCTTTCATATTTGTAGAGCTTACGTTTCCAGCAGATTATATTTGAAGTGCATGTCAATAGCATATTTTAAGCAACAGAAATAACGAACTGAACGCTAAACCAAAAATATCTCTCAATTATTTTTGTACCGTATATTATTTTTATTTCATTGGCTTGTAGGTTTTCTTCGTGAGTTCTACGACGCAAAGAATCCATCAACCATTTCAAAGTTGCATGTCTTCAGTGATGAGTTTATCTTAGAGCGTGTCTATTTCTCTTCTTTATTTAATGTCAACCAAACTAGATAATCTTCCCAATCTGGTCGTGCACAAGTGGTGTCTCTGCAAGGCGAGGCAACGGTCTACGTGATTTGTACCAACTCATGACATACTTTCTGTCCCCACATAGTGGCAGAAGAGCATGGCGTTTTTTTTTCTATCGATTCGAGTGACATTGTGTCTGGGATTCAAAAATACTTTAATCTTATTATGACAAATAAACAATTGCCTGACATTTCCTTCGGGCGAAGTTATTCATCTGAAACACAAAAACGCGAGTGTATATGTCATAGAGGTGTTGTAAAATATTTAATATGACGATAATGTGAAGAAATTACGCGCGAACAATATATAAAACATCAACATACAGTATATCAAATAATTAACTTCTTCATTGCGCTATCTAAAATTGACTGAAACATAATAAGTGGCTCACTAAATTAATTTACAAATTTACACAGTTATGTTAGCAGGTAATCCAAATAAATTATTAGGGTCAACCAAGGCGCGGTTTAGTTTTAGAATAAATCTGTATTCAGTAAAATACGTAAAATATTATTTTTATTTCATGCACTTAAAGTTATTTTTACCGGACTGTTTTAAATACGTTGCGTAGACATCGGTATTACATACATGCCATGCTTGCTTCATTATTTAATGTAATACTAGAAGAAGAATTTGAATATTAAAATGGGGGTCCAAAACATTTATTCGACGAACACCGTTTCTATGCCTCTATAATCGTTAGTAACCAACTTTCTGGACTCTGAATAGTCGTGCGAGATAAGTAAAGAGAGCTGAGAAAATGAAACGCTATTTACTACATTGTTTCCGTAATCGTACTTTCACTATTAATGCTGTTTATGTAAATCAAAGAAATTTATATTTTATTTGCTAACATTATGTATTACCTGAAATTGTTTTGCTAGTATATTTTAATCAATGAATAATGTCATACTTTGCATATTCCTTACCAAATATAAGAGTTGTAACACAGAATTTAATACTGAGTTTTACCACAAACTAGTTTTCTAAGATTTCTGTGAATGTAGTGAAATATGTTTGGCAAAGAATTTGTGCTCCCAGTGAGTTGTACTAAAAAAAAAGTATATGAAACTGTTACACTCCCATAAAACGATATTCATTTGATTATCCATAAAATTCACCACGTTTCCGTTTATTGAACTTTTGTCAGTTAAACAAAGCCTGTGAAAAATAATTTCCTTTGAAATGGGAAGCTCCTTATAATAAAACCTATATTGCTCGCCAAGAAACGCGTGTTGGTTATTATGCTGTTTATTTATCACCTGCGTCTTAAGTTCGTGGCAAGCAAGTCAAGAAATATTTTCGCAACTTAGCAGCTTGAGCAACACACCTCATTAACAAGCGGAGATGTGTTTCAAATAGTTGTTATTACACGGCATTTAGCTTCAGACGTACTCTCTCTTTCATCCGCAACATGATTAAATCGTGACACGTACTATGAAGTGAAATAGCGAATTCGTTACTATAATCGTGGCAAATATTTGCCTTGATCACCACAATATATTACATACCCGAAGTTATTATTGCTGCCATAATTTTCACAGTTATTTCAAAAGCTATAGTTACCCTTTAAAACCTTTCACATGCCACAACTAATTGCCATCATAATTTTATTGCAAAACATATGTTTCTTAACTGATTAAGTCCTAATGTTAGTATTTATACTGTACAAAACCTGAAAAAAAAATTTTATTGTATAAAAAACACCATGTTCCCATTTGGGAACATTGGCATGTCACATTTAGTAATGAAGTTAACAATAATATTACCCTTTTGACTAATATTTTTGAAAATTTTTTTATTAGCGTTACATTTATATATACAATATATTTACTTTTAAAACCATTAGTTTAAGAATTCTTTTATTTACAAAAAGTAAAAAGTAAAAAAAATCATACACTGAAAAAGGAATGCTGCAAGTGTTTCCATACCATTACTGAGTCCATAATTACATGACAAATAATAAATATGCATCTTTTCTTCAACTTCAAAAACAGCAGACAACAGTTTTCGTAAACTATACACAGTTATTTTGATAACAAGGCAGTAAAATAATTTTTCAGAACAAAATATGAACGTCTACATACTCCACATTTTCCTTCTTACTTGACAAGAATATGAGGAGCATTTTGGTGCTAGTCACAAATTATTGTAAAATGGGTACATCATGTACCATATGAGAAAATTTCAGGTTGAGAAATGTCGCACATTACAGGAGTCCATGATAAAATGGAAAACAGTGAATATGCATCCTTTTTCCACATTCTTGACACTGGAGACGAGCATTTTTCCCACATTTCACACAGCGACCTTGATCACTAGATTTCAGAAAATGTTGATCGGCTTTTCGAAGCAAAGCGGGTTCTCGTGCTCTTGGTCCTGGCCTAGAAGTAGTAGTAGGTCGCAGGTGAAGAAGTGTCTTTGTAACTGATCTTCTGAATTCAAGATGAGATGTCTGTTTGTCTTCATGGATCTCTTGATATAATAAGAAGCTGGCTACAACAGCCATGTTTAGTGCATTCGAGAACAAATTCCACCACCACTTCTTACTTCGTAGCCAAGGTCTGTAACTTGCTAACATCCTGTCCAAAACATCTACACCTCCCATGCCAAGGTTGTATTTTCTTATCAAGTTTGGTTCGGGTACGCTGACTCTTTTTTCCATAGATCTAGAATATCGCTTTGCTGTTCCAAGAGGAAGATGGTTTCTGTGATTTGAAGCCAGTGTCACAACAGCATTATCATTCCAACGACACATGTATATCTTTCCGTCAGAACGAAAATCGAAACTTCCACGAGTTTCTTTCTTCATTTGTTTAGAGTCAGACAGAGTACATTTCTTTGTACGGTTGTCTCGAATAGTGCCAGTTGCTTTTATGTTCTTTTCAGCTAGCTCACACAGAAGATCATAGGAAGTAAAAAAATTGTCAAAGAACACTTCAATTTGTAAAGGATTCTCCACAATAGAAAGCAAATTATTTACCACTCTAGAGCCAAGTGGTTCATTCTGTGATGCACTTTTTCCTCCATACAGCTCCATATTGTATGGATAACCATTGCAGGAGCACGACATCCACACTTTGTAACCAAAACGAATTGGTTTTCCTCGAATAAACATTTTGCAGCTGTGGTGTCCATAATATGGCACCATAGACTCATCAATGCTGAGGTCTTTATGAAAAACACCATACTGCTGCAAATTTCTGTTTAGTTCATCATACATTGGTTGAATTTTTCCCAGTTTATCCCCTGTCTGCAGTTCAGTGTTATCCATTAGGTGTAAATATTTCTTGATCTCTCTGAATTTATTTCTTGGCATTACTTTTGGTACAAGGGGGATCTCCACATCTTCAGCCATGCCCCAGTACATATCTTCTGTGGGAACACTATGATAGCCACTTAGCAACAATAAACCAAAAAACTGACCTATTTCTTTCCAATCCACCTGAAATTCAACACCTTTTTGAAGAGCATAGAGAGAAGTAATTTTTGCTACGTACTCCAAATACTTTTGGGGTAATATTTTCAAGAAAACATCAAATGGCTCTGCCAGTACCAGCTCTGCATATCTAACCGATATGGGTTCAAAACTACAAGATGGAATAACCTTTTCAAATGAATCAAACTTTTTCCATCGTGGAAGTGTTCTGTCCTTGCACTGTTTCTTTGTGGTTGGCGCACTGACATTGCTTGTAGATGTCTCTGTTTTTTCTGCAAGTAAATCAGTACCAGTTGATTGTACATGCACATCTATCATACCACATACATCTGCTGGAGTGACTTCATTCAATTGTTCTTCAATTATTTGTTCCTCATCAGTAAGTCTTCCATCTTCATCAGGTGGGAGCTGGCAAAAATCTACTGTACCAGTTGCAGGTTCGAAGCCTGTTTCAGAGTCTTCTGAATCTCTTAAGTTCATAAAATAATCTACTGCATCTTCTAGTCTTCTGAAAGTTTCACACTGTTGACTTCGTGACATTATAGCACTAGCATACTTATAAGAGTTCACAATAAACAATAAATCTGTATCTCTTTGTAACTCACACTTTCACTGAGACAGTCATTTGGCAACTGTCTAGTAAATGCTTGCTTCCCAAGAATAAACCTCGAGATGTGGCGTGCTTTTATTTCCCCTCTGTCGGCTGCAGAGCAAGCTTTAGTTCAAAAAGGTACTTTAGACAAGAAATGTTTATGTACTTGTGCCTTTCTTCTAACAAACCAAGTGTTTAGTTCACAAAGAGGGTATGAGATAGCTGCTACTGATAAGTATGGTATGTATTTCCTGCCAGATAAGATAATATAACTTGTATAGCCCCGCAACATTCTCTTATTACATCGCTGCCTAGTTGCTATCTACCATATCCCTGGAGCCACAAAACTTCATACCACATGCCAATGTTCCCATTTGGGAACAACAAAAGGTTTCTTCATGGTTATTCACACCTTTTGGTTTAAAAAAATAACTAATATTTTTTTGTAATTGGTAGCACTATGAAGAAAGAATTCTCAGTAGTATTACAAAGGTTGAGCAGTAAACTAATTTCTAGAGAATTTTTTTCATGATAACTGTAGAGAGGTAAAAAAATAAGTGTTTTCAGAGTCAATTAAAAATTACTATAATAATGTAATATTTAAAATAGTTATACTAATAATTAATTTCATATTTCATTAACTCACGAAACCGGAGCAGAGCGCATAATACTTTTCATAGTTTTTTATAGCATAAAATATAAGATAAGTTCCCAATTGGGAACAATGGCATGTAAAAGGTTAATTGAGTAGTCTATTAGTATTGCTGTCGAAGGAATTCTAACTTCATCACCTTTGCTTTCATGAGCATACGATTAAATTGAAGATCATTATAACTTGCTCTGTAACTTCCAACTCCATACTAAATTATCCGGTTAGCTTTTAATATTGAATTCAGAAAACGTCGAGATTATGTATGGGCGTGACCTTTTAAATAACGCCGAATACACAAGCGATTCTTGCCATTTGCAATCACAATTCTTATTATATTGTCTTGAGTTGACGTGTCATGTAACAAAATACGTTACTAGTACTTTCACTATAATATTAATTATATTCTAAGAGTTTTTACATTATTGTTCAATAAACGTCGATAGTAAATGTGTACCTTAGATGCAAGTTTTGGACTAATTTTTGCTATGTTCATATTATGTTGTGATAACTGCTACTGTTGTTTCACTAATTCAATTTAATTAGTTTAAAATATTGAAATAATTAATTATTAGAAAGAGACAATTGAAAAAAAGAAATATGTTTGTCTGCTTCTCACTGATTATATTATAAAGCTGATAACGAAATTAAAAATAATATTAGTTTCAGCCATCTTTAGGAATTGGAGCTGTATTGAGTGAAACGTCTTTAAAATTTCCTCTACAAGTGTTGTATTTCATATATTTTATTTTTGTGACATTTTTGCTGTTAACTATAACTCCTACGAATTGCAGTTTTATGCATGGTTAGTACTAAAATATAATGTAATTTAATAGTAAAGTCTTATCTTTACCTCTATAAATTGTTGTAATACTCAGAAACCGTCGTAAATTAAATGTACTTAACTGCGGCCGTGCTGTGAAACAGGAAATGCTTGTTGATTAACAATGGTATAAATACCACTCGCTGTATACAAGTGAGTGAAGGTGCCAGGAATGCATTGAAACATTTTTATTTTCAAATACTTCCAAAAACATAAATTTTATTCACGTACATGATTAAGTTTACGAAGTTTTGTATGTTACTAAACTGCGGCAATTTGTTACCTTTGGTTAGAAAATAGAAATTTAGTGTTATAGGGCTTTTGAAATTTACAAATAAAATTTTACCAAATATGTAGATGAAATATGTTGCATTATCGCCACTTTCATTGCAGAGCAAGTTGTGAGTTTTTATGAGTATAAATGACTCCACTTAAAATTATGCGTACTCTGGTAAAGATATTTATAAACTTGTCGCTAAATATTTTTGTAGCACTGCAATAATTTATTGTAAAATTTCAAAGACTTATTTTCCGAAACACGCTAACAGCAATACTTTTCGTTCAGTAACTAGACACGCTGAATTTTCGCGAATTCATTTGATAAAACGTTAAATTTCAAAATCCTGTACTAGTCAATTGCTTACGTGAATGGGTCACTGAAACTGTTCCTTCCCTCTAAAAATGTTTTTAAAATTTACAAGTATTTTCTTTGTACTTTTACAAATCCTTGTAAAAGTACAAAGATTTTCTTCGTGAAATCATTAGTTTACAAAGTTACAAATGTAAAATTTGTAATACTACAAAGGAATTCTTTGTACCTATATACAGACAGTTCCTTGACAGTATTTTTTTTTTTTGTAAAATATGACAAGGCACGTCTTTGTAGTTGTAAAAATTTTTGTAGATGTTGAAAAATGTACCGTGTGTAGTTATTAGTTCATAATGTTAAGAAGATTTTGTTTCCCAAAAAAACTTAGAAATAATGCGTAGTCCACCAAAACCATAGGTTCGCCGGAAATTACTTATGCAAGGACCACAGCCTCTGGAAATCACTTTTCTGGAATAAAGTGAGTGTTTATATTCCCTGCGAAAATAAATATTACTGAACTGTACATTAAAAGTATACAAATAAATAAAGACTAAACAGCAGAGAAGTAACAGCGGTCCAGGGGTAATATGCGTTTTAGTTAAGCCCGTGGAAAGTGGTTTGAAACCTAGCACCTCCTAATGTTTTTTTTTTTTTATTTTCAAAATAATTTGATATAAACGTCTTATATTCAAAAGTTATTTGATAAATAAGTTCAGTGTTATTTATGAAGTACAATCAGCACTTAAATTTATTTTCTTCCTTATTGAAAGTACAACTACAAGACTGAGCCTTGTAATTTTACAAACATATACATTGTATTTTATTACAAGGACAACCATTGTAGTTTTACAAGGGATTTCTTCGGCAACTGGGTTTCCAAAGTTTTTCTTTGTAAGAGTACAAAAAGTTTTTTACAGTGTTGGGAACTGTGAAACACTAATCAGACCTGCATGCAAATACACATTGGCTCCTGCGCTACCTTATCCTACATTATCACATGTACTGGCCATTTACTGAAGCAACAACCATAAATCAAGTAACTGAAGGTCAAGTGTACATGGAACTGTAGAGACCAGCCGGCTAATTGTTGAACCCGAAACATTTCCGTGTCTAAAATAATGAAACTTAGTTTCTACTTATTGCATTTTTTTCTAACGGAGATTCAATTTTTCTTGTGAAAAGTATCATTTATTTAATGTAACATGCCGCCAAATTTGATTTTGTTTCATAACTTTCTGCTAATTGAAATATTAAAATTGTTCCCATACGTGATTGGAATATTTAAAGACTTAAAAATGTATGGATATTTTGCCTGTAGTACATGTACTGTTGAATAAATAACTTACTTCTGTATCATTAAATAACTATGTAAATCCTGTAGCATTAGTATATGATCATGAAAGCCATATTTCTCAAGAAAAGTTATAATTTTACAAAACATAACAACTTAAAAATTAATTTTGTTCAAATTTTTGGCGAAATAAAAGACGTATTTCCGCTATGTATGCTTAACGTACAACATTTTGTGAGAAAACCTGAATAATGATTCTTTGTCAAAATATTTCCCAAGCTTGTACGTCAGGAACACTAATTAATTTTGTTTTTAAGAAATTTTGGAACTTTTACATAAACATCTGTTTCAGTATAAATATTTACAGCGGGAACATAAATATGCATTAAATTATTATTAAAATTATTACAAATAAGCTATCGATGTTCCCTTCCGAACAAGTTTAGACATTACTGCGACGGATAAGGTTGGAGGAGAGGAGGTTTACCGCATCGATAACGGACATGTTAGTATGTAAGCACCTTTACTCTCTCCCAAACTAAAGGTTATGTTAGTTAATTTCTTTACACGTTAATATTTTGCAGTGTTAGATATTATAATAAACATTTTACTTTCATATACACTTCCTAATGTGTACCATTTTCCATTTTCTTCCTCTCTTTTTTTTTAGTTATGATAAAGGATTTTAACCAGCTCTAGATATTGTACAGTCAGGTATATTACTCTACGGACAGCCACTTTACTGCGGCCATAAGAGGGCCGAGTAGTGAAGGGTGTGTTTGCATATGTGATGCTAATATCTATGAAGGTTTACGAATGAGACCGGCTGGCAGATATTTTGTAAATGCGCCTCTATGCCTAAAGTCGTAAACGCGCTTGCAGTGTTCCGCCGTAACGTTTTTAAACTGTGGGACTTTAAGTAGGAGTATCAGAATATTTAATTGTATTTTCAATTTTGAGACAACATTTACTAAAATTTTAATATCAGAATTTTCTCTTCGAATAAGCATAGGATGTATTCTTGATGCAGAATCGCTGTATTATAATACTTGAAGATAATATATAATTCTATTGAAACGATTCTGTAAGACAAATTAATGAAAGAGTCCTTTATTATTTATGTCAAATAGATTACCAAGAATACGTCCTATGCTTTAATGAAGAGAAAAATTTTATAATACAATTTTTAAAAAATATTATAGCTCAAAAACTGAAACTGCAATAAAATTGTCTAACACATTCCCTTATGGGCGCGATCTACCGTAATTTTCATCATTATTTTATTTTGTATTTGTACCTGATATTTTTTTCTTATTTTAGACACAAAATGTAACTAAATTTAGCTCTTATGAATTTTTTTTATCTTTCATAGTTTTTGTGTAATGGCTTGTTAAAGCCATATTTTGCATGTTTCCGTTTTAAGGACTACGCTAAAACCAACTGCTATACCAAACTCAAAAAAATCACAGTGGATAAAGACATTTCAGGCTACAATGACATGCTCATAAAATTAAAGATTAAAAATTATTTTTATTTTAAAAAATGCTAAAACTGAAAATAAAAATTTAAAAAAAAATATTTTTTTTAAAAAATACAAATAATTTTTATTCTTTTATTTTATGAGCATGTCATTGTAGCCTGCAATGTCTTTATCCACTGTGATTTTTTTGAGTTTGGTATATCAGTTGGTTTTAGCGTAGTCGTTAAAACGGAAACATGCAAAATATGATTTTATCAAGCTATTACGCGAAAACTATAAGAGATAAAAAAATTTCATAAGAGCCAAATTTAGTCACATTTTGTGTCTAAAATAAGAAAAAAGTATTTGGTACAAATACAAAATAAAATAATGATGATGAAAATTGCGGTAAGCGCGCCCTTAAGATATGGCACTGTCGTTTAATTAAACCCATAATGGGTAGCAAAGACCAATATAGTAGTAGACCTCTATTTGGAGCGAATGCGGTATACATACCTTGAGTAACAATCGTCCGAAAGAAGCCGATGTTCGGCCAGTTTGAAGGATTTAAATTAATAGTCCTAAAGTTTGTGTGGTCTTAAAAGTCATTTTCACAAGTTGTCCTATCTGTGAGTTCGTTTCGTAGACAAGCCTTGTGGACGCACGTTTACTGGTCTCTGAGAATAAAACGTTCTTCCGAACACGTTGTACGCAGTTATAGTGACAGCGAAAGGGTTAATTGACCTGGTGCGTAAGACATGTTGTAGGGTGGTGTAGAAAGTGTTCTTTCATCTATAACTATTATAAATGTTTCTAGTGTTTTTATCTACGGAAAAAGGTACAGTTCAAACTATGTCCCACAGATTTTATAATGCAGTCCTCTAATTAAGAAAAATATTACAAAGCCCCTCAAATGAGACCAAAATTATTTTTTTCACGTTGTTATAGTTGAAAAAAATTATCAACCGTTATCGTAAAACAAAATCATAAAAGCTTCATTGGACTATGCTACATACTTTCCACAAATAAATTTACCTGGTCGTCTCTTAAGACGTTGTTGAAAAACACATTCTACGATAACACTGCACACTACTTTAGTACTTCGCGCCTAGAGGCAATGATATGGTTGACAGACGTGTTATATTCGACTTATTGCCTTTCCCGTTTCCACGCCCCAAACTTAAAAGAAAGCTTAAGTCCAATAAATCTTAAGGAAGTATATAAATACTCAGGCAGAGTGCTGACGGAAAGTGTCTGAGTGAGTGGAGAGATTTCGGTGGGCACTTACGACCATGCTCTCTAGTTTATACTTTTTTAGTGATGGTGATTTTTTACGCCTATACAAGAGCACGTATCAAAAATCTGTCTGGCGTTTGTGTTCAAAATCTTCTTCTCCGTGTTGGCTAATTTTTTTCAAGGCAGTAAATCCTATAGTTAAGGCTAATTATGAAATAAACGAAATTCTGGTTAATTGACTTTTTTTTTCGAAACCGTATTATTTCTTACCTTGAAAAAATTATGTATCACGGCAAAAACTATTTTAAACAAAACTGCCTGACAGATGTTTTATATCTCTTCTCGATTATGTTTAAAAATAATCTCAAAAACATTAGAAACTAAAAAAACATGGCCTAAACATCGAGGTCTTTAGCGCTGATGAGGGGCGACATGCTGTATGGAGCAGCGCCGGAGTGAACGAACGGGGAAAACGAGAAATGCGCGAGAAAACCCGCCGACCAGCGGCATCGTCCGGCATGATTCCCACATGCGAAACTTCGAGGACCGACCCCGCCGGCAACCGAACCCGGATTGCCTTGGTGAGAGACGAGAGGTCTGACCTCTCGGCTACCGCGGACCCCACAGAGGGAGAGTGAAATCCTGCAGTTGTTTAGTAGTGTGTATGTAGTCTGGGCCTGCAGACCGTGCACACTGGAGAGGCATAACCTGTGTCTCCAACAGACCGGAAGATCGGCCCTCTTGTTTCCGTTCCACCGCGGACGCGCACGCCGCGACGGATAAGTGAAACCCCGGCTGCGGCGCGATCAACCGATGCTTATTCACCACGGCCTTGCGCAACAATCTCTCCCTTCTACACCCGTGCCTTTCCTTCCTGGAATGCTCGTTACCGGCCGTGTTAACAGCCGAGGTACGTCAGTTAATTCCCGGACTACCGTGGTGCAGAGGGAGACAACGTGGGAACCTGTCAGTATGCGTTCTGACCCAATGCACTCATCAACCCATGGAACGATGAAGCTCGTTTTTATCTGTACTTTTTAGAAGCTTCGCGATAACACTCAGCCATAACGCGCTCTGTAAGAAAAAGATCGCTACGTGTAATCTGGTTTAGTAATACTTTCCCAGGTTTGGTTCCAAGTGAGCATCTTACAGAGTATTGTCCACCGGTTTCAAAATGTCCGTGTTTGACGCGCGGGAACAGCGGGGCGATAGGAGATAGAACACCACTTTCAACGACAGGCACATGGTCTCTATTCACAGCACGCTAAACTGGCGTGCAATGTTTTTAGTTGAACTATTTTCCTATGGGACTTCAAGCAGTGACTCTAAACTTTTGTTTTTTTGCATAATATGAAGCAAAGACCAATGCACGGACCACGGGGGTAGTATAGGGTCTGAATGTCGGCGAGGGGACTGAAGCCAAGAGGGGGGAGACGTAGCCACCAAATTTGCCAACCGTCATACTGCTTTAACCTCAAAAGTACATATAAGACTGATATTTGTATGGTAAATTAATGTATTATGCTCTTTAATTGATGTTTTAGGTTGAAATCTCTATATTTTATCCCTATTTACACACCTCCTAACTAATATTTCCTCAAATTTTTAATTTGTTGGCCATATTGATACCAGCCACGTCAAGCGTTTGTTTGGTTACAATTCCCGGCGACATGCTCCATCTGGACCCTTTTAACATCTTTGGCACGGACCGTTTGTTGCAATTTACGGATTCAGGCATGGCCGTCTTAAGTAGAAGGCCGGAGTCTTGAATGTGGAAACGCTGCATCGGAAGCCTGCTGCCGGTCGCTCATTGGCTGCCCTAGTCAGTGTAGACGTGTACACGCCACTAAAGCTGTATCTATACACGTTGCAGAGACTAGGGTGGCCAAGAAGTGACAAGAAGCAGGCCCCCGATGCAGTGTTGCCACATTCAAGACTCCGGCCTTGTGCTAAAGATGGCCATGACTCAGGTCGTATTTTCGGAGTTACAGCAGTCTAAAAAAGCAGTTTTTAGCCATTTCCAGAGGCCCCAAAGTCATGTTTCTAACAAGCATGCTAAATTTTCAAAACGTAGCATCTGTAGTTTCAAGTGGATGTTCTGTTCTTAGATAAGAACAATAAGAATAAGTTCAACGGTTTCTCGTAAAGGCGTTTTTGCGTGACACGAATGGCTAAGTACATAGTCCTTTTAAGTCGCCCCCTACTGGTCGTATGTTTGTGTGAGTGAGGCACGGCGCCAAGGTCGTTGTTGACCGGCTCAACTCGTGCTGTATCGCCTCTACTGCAAGACACTGAAATGGCGTGCAGTGTTACCGTTAGGGACCCCTGTTTTTCGCGAAAACAATTTTGCCCCACTTTGTTTCAGTGTCTTACGTACACATCTGCAAGTCTGCTACATGGCTATTGGTAGGGCCAGGTAATTTTCGCGAAAAGATTTTTGCAGCACTTTGTTTCAGTGCCTTACGTGCGCACCTGCATCTCGGATTTGTGGTCAGTGATTGGATGCCGTAACATCCAGCGTCTTGAGGTTAAACCCGCTAATCACAGACGTGATGTGTGGCAGTTATCCGAGTACTGATTGGCACAGTCAAATGAATAACAACTCTGCACAAAA
>PNEQ01012787.1:0-10860 GCA_003012365.1 Medauroidea extradentata
TAGGCCGTCGGGTTCGAGCTCTATCGACGTTTCTTCTGAAACACATTTCACCCCTTTTCACCCCCTTAGAGGTCGAATTTCGAAAAATCCCTTCTTAGTGCTCGCCTACGACCTGAAGGGAACCCCCACAAAAAATTTCACGATTCTAGGTCCAGTGGTTTGGGCTGCAGTTTGATATGTCAGTCAGTCAGTCAATCAGTCAGCTTTCATTTATATATATATATATATAGATTAAGTTGATAATTTAAAACGCGAAATCGGTTTCTTTTCACTTTAAAATTAAATTAAATGACTAATATAATTTCGAAGTTTATTTATATGTAATTTTACTACGGTTTCGTATTTTTCTGGTCACTTAACGATTGAAGCGAAACTAGTGGCAGAAATTTTCCCTGTGCCAAGCTCTTTCATAAGAAAACGTATTTTCTTTCTAACCTGTAGTAGAATTAACCTTAGTAGCACTCAGTTTATACTGAACAGTCTGTATTTTCAAATGTTTAGAAAGTGTTGTGCAGCCTTCACCAGAATTACAAAGTATAAATTAAACATGCATTTATTTGATTTTCACACAAAAAAATCTACTCCGTATCAAGGTCTATATTTGCGTAAGTTACGTACAAAGATTTTTTAGAACATACTAGACGCGCGATTGTTAGATGTTCGATTAGGGACATCACGGATTTATCGTAAGTCACGTTGAACGTCAATGTCGTGTCTTAGAATATTTAAGAATACAGAAGCGAAATAGCCGGTAGTACCGCGAATTCAGTCACTAAAAGCACGATTATTTCGCGTATTCATCTGGTAGCAGTCTAGACTTCTCTGTCCTATACACGAACTGGGCGTAGTCGATTGTTCATTGGCTTCTAGCCGTGCATGCGGGTAACACGTGATTTCACCGCGAGTTATTTCCTTATTTATTACTGATTTGCAGTCGTCAAATGTGTATCAAAACAACCGTTGTCCGATCACAGTGACATTCAACCTGACCTAGAATCAATACGCAAAATAATCGTGACTATCGATCACACACGCCAGCAAAATAGCTTCCTTGACCAGCGACATGGCGGATACGCCTACAGCCAATCAGCGTAAGGTAGCTGCTCTGTTAGCCAGCAGCCAGGCCAATAGGAAACCTTCGATGACATGCAGGAGCCGAGCAGCCACAGGGCTTGCATCAACAGCCTCGAGCAACCAATAAGCGGAGAAGTTCGTCCGTATCAAATGAGCCGCCTCGTCAATTCGCGTCTGTGTTACTATTTCGTCTGTCTTTCGACGGCTGCAAGTCTGTTATAAGTAGGAACCTCTGTTTTTCGCGAAAAGAATTTTTCCCCACTTTGTTTCAGCGACTTACGTACACATCTGCAATATCGCTTAGTGGTTATTGGCAGCGTGTATACGCGAAGAGCCGTATCGCATTAGACTGAGCCAATTAAATTACAGTTCCTGCAAAAACACACGTCTGCAATTTGCCGATTGAATCCCAAGGCTCGAAAGAGTTAAAATATCAAATCACCGACTACGAAGCAGAACTGCAGGTGTGCACGTAAGGTAACAAAACAAAGTGAGGCAAAATTCTTTTCGCGGAAAATAGTGGTCCCTAGTTATAAGTTATATAGTCATTGCGTATATAGGACTGAGAAGTCTTGGCTGCTACCAGGTGAATTGCAGTAATACTAGTGAGATTCTTAAATGCTTGTTGCAATGGAAGTTTACAATTAGAATTTATTGGTTTGTGGACGTACGCCACTGCTCGAGTTTTGTTCACCGAACTTGAATTGAAAGACAAAGTGACAAAATACAAAAAAACACAGAATTCTTCTTACGTTTTCTCTGCTTTTTGTGTGTGTGTTTTGTATTTTGTCACTTTGGCTTTCAATACAAGTTCGGTCAACAAAACTTGAGCAATGGCGTATGTCCACAAACCAATGAATTCTAAGTAATATTAGTACCACTAATTTTATCGGTGGAATCACATAGGTGTGACACAGACGACATGACCTTCGAGAAATGATAAACAAAAGATGTCCGTCAATCAGCACCTAGGTTTCTGTGACGTCAGCTCGACGTAAATTGCGGACGCGGTGCGAATTCCAAATTAAAAATAATATCGATTTTTATCAAGTAGGAGTTCGATTTCGAACCCAAATGTTGGTGAAACTGGTGAGTTGGTAGTTAAATTGCATTAAGAGAGATTTTGGTTGGTTATCGGAAGCAAGTCATAAGCTTTTAAGCAAACGTGTAATTGTGTCTTAAGGGTGCGACAAAGTCAAAATTTGTTCGTTCTGCTACCATGCAAATAGTGAAAACCAACTGACCTACATAAACAAAATAATTCACTGTGATATAACATTCCATGAGCTATGCAATAAAGTATTTAATTGACTATAACGTAATATTTTTAATTTTTTAAAAAATCGTAAAAGTACAGGAAAAATTTTGGAAATTCAGCAATTTTTTTTTAATACAAAAATTGTCCGCGGGTTTTTAAAAATGTTTTATTACGTAACCCGTGGATGTTATTTCATTGTGATTTATTTCACTCACGCAAGTCAATTGGTTTTCATTATTTGCACGGCAGCAGAACATGCCAATTTTAACTTTGATGCACTGTTATGAGAAAACTATGAGAGTAAAAATTGTTTCGTAAAATGAAAATGTATTCACAAGTATCGTCTATAAAACTAACAATAGGTAGAGACACTGGTAAATCGCGGGAAAAGTTGATTATATGCTAGGCTCCAACATGCTATGTATAACACTGAAGGTTTTGCACCCATATTGGCTATCGTTTATGTGAGGCACTGTGTCCTTCTTCAACAGACTCAACTAGAACTGTACAGTTTTAACACAGAACGTGTGTGATTCGCTATAAAACTGTTCACACGTGTCACGATTGAGATACTACAGTTTATTGGAGACTATGTTAAATATTTTCGCGATTTTCCAGTGTGTCTAACAATAGGTCATAAAAATATAACGTTTTGATTTTATCACACTTGAACACCCTTCATTTCAAAAAATAGCAAATAACTTTAATATTTTTTTAACAAATACTTTGAAAAAGTTTAGGCTGTGTACAGTCATACGATACACAATTTGCCAGAGCGTATTTTAAAAAAGGTTTAACGTTCCCTAGCAAAAAATTAGTTTGCCTCATTTTGGCTTATTTTGACGACAAAATATGTGATATTTCAGGGGCAAAAATTTAAAAATTCAATTGGTGAACTATAACAGAAAAATACACATACAAACATGTGTTAAACTGAAGAATGAATTTTTGATATATGTATTAATTTGCGTTAAAAATGTTTTTCGAAACCCCTGCAAACCTAAAAAGCGAGGCCTTAATTGTCTCATTTCAGAATGCCAGAGGGTATTTAAAATGCATTACAAATAAACGAAAAAAAAAAAAAACTTAAATACTGTAAACATCTGGTTGTCGTACTAGAGGTTAGTATGTAGCGGCAATGAACTATTTACATGTAATATTTTTTTTATTATTATTCTTTAACACATGACAACTAAACTGGTGTTCACAAAACTAGAAATTTTATTGTCGCATTGTTTTTTGTCATTTAGTTTTGTCGCGCCTATGTGATTACACCATGACTATTTTTTTTAATGAAGCATCTCTATTGTTTGATAAAGTTACCGCTCATATTTTTTAATAATCCCATTGTTGCCTACAATAGTAGGTCAAGTATCATTACTTTATCAATTGAATAATTTTAAACACACTGGTGAATTAAAGCACATATTCTAAGTAAACATTTAATTATTAAACTTTAAGGACGTTTAACAGTTTTTTTTTATTATAACTGTTGGAAACAGAGTATCCACAGGGAAAAGTCGTTGTGAGGTATACACATAGATTGACTAGTGGCTGAAAATTGAGGTCTGGCCTATCTCACGTGGCAGCACTGGAAGCGGAAAAACTTTATGACGAAAACTTGTAACTAACGTCCAGCGGATTTTCTTCAATGTTTCGAAGCGTCAAGATGTGCCGAATAATTATGGGTACACGCCACTCAGCCTAAAATTGTTCCGCCTAAAATTATGCTCGATATATTTTAGGCTGTATGTCTTTAGGCTAAGTGACTGTAGGCTGAACGATGTTAGGCTGTGTAACTTTAGGCTGAACGGTTTTAGGCTGTGTAACTTTAGGCTGAATGATTTTAGGCTAAATAGGGTCGAAGAGAGGGTTTTAGACTGAACGATTTTAGGCTGTGTGACAGTCGCCCGTTATTATTTTTAGGGACAGGAAAATTTTGCAAATTCGATGAGCTGCATGTTAGAATCAACTATCCTATGCATACTCAAACCCCGACCATTTGTCCACTAGCTGCTACTCAGATAATGAACCAATAGACGAGGCTTGAGAATGCATAGTACAATGGATTCTAACTTGCAAATCTTTAAATTCACGACATTTTCCTGTCCCTATTTATTTTTTATTTCATGCTGTGTGTACATTGAGTGCGTATGTGAGGGTATTCCCTTTCATTTTTTGTTTATTTACAGGCTGATCGTGTTGGAAGTCTAAATTAACTAGTATCGTACCTCTTTTACGTTCACAATTTTCTACCGTACACTAAAAAAAATTCTATCAAATTATTTGTCTGTATGGGGAAGAGTAAATAAGTAATTTACTTGAGTTGACAACGTATTTTGCTTGCTTAAAAAAATACGAAACGCGGCGAAAATGGTTTTTCATACATAACGTATGACGAATAAATATTTTACTCGCGCAAATACTATTTTTGTAAAATACTCAGTACTTTTATTATAATGGTCGACCGAACCTTAGAACTCTCATAGCAACCATATTCGAGTTATTAGTCACGCTTAAAATTAATACTAAAATTCCATTATACCACATATCTCCTCCAGCAGCATGAGTTGTATTTAATTAAACGCAACTGCCGTAAAGAAAAGTATCATAAACGTCATAGCCGTTTAAATTGGAGAATTTGCGACATTCACACTAGTACTACCTAGAAGGCAGTCGGTTGAAACACAAAAGTTTGACATTTAAATTTATTGGGTTTTCAGTTGTTGCTCGACTGTATAGTTTACAAATACTTTTCGTACACTGTAAAAAAAATTTCCTTAAAAGTTTAGGAAGTAATTTGGTACACGTCGTTCGCTCTAAAGTCGTTTGCCCTAAAGTGTAGGGCAAACGTCTTTAGGGCAAACGACTAGGGCAAATGCCTTTAGGGTAAATGCCTTTAGGACAAACGACTTTCGGAGTTAGTTTTTTTTTTTTTTTTTTACGTTTGAGGCACGGAAACGAGGAAGGCAACTAGCCGAATATAACACGTTCAACAAACGCCTCATCACTTCTAGGAGCGAAGGACTAAACTAGAGTGCACTGTTTTCGTAGAAACAGTTTTACAATGGGACTTCAAGCGATAACCCTATTATTTTATTTGTGTAAAGAACAAGACAAAGCTCAATGCAGCTTTTATGATTTAGCTGTCCGATTACGGTTGATATTATCTCAGCTACAGCAACGTGAAAAAGTCATTTTTACCACTTTTGAGGAGCTTGGAAATCATGTCTTTAATTAGCGGACGGCGTTGTTAAAATCATAGGGACACGGGTTGAAGTGTCTCTTCTTTTTGTAGATAAACGCATTGGAAACATTTGGAACAGTTACACAAGAAAAATAGTTTCCGTACAAGGCTCCAGCTCGGCTCACGCGCCAGGTTCTCTAACTCTTAAGGGCTGACCAAAATATCTTCACTTCACATTTCCGTCTTCAATTTAACCTAGGATTCGCGCGGTGTACTAATTACCCGGTTGTTTCTGGACAGCAGAGTTAACATTCATCCCTAACGTAGACTTGATACGTCAGATTAAGCTCGCACGCACTGTACCATTCGCAAGAATTGTCTTTACGCCCGATGTGCCTGTTTCTAAACCAGATCGATCACGACCCTCGCCGCTTATAAATACTTCAAATATTTTGACGTGGGATGGAAGCGAGAAAGGGGCGGCGATATATTGTGGCACGATACTATCGGATAGTTCAGTAATTGACTTTGCGAGCACAAAGTGACTGTGAAATTCCATCACGTGAACAAATTCCTCGCGGCCTGCGAAGGGAGTTAATTAAGGTTGCGCTCTGGCGAACTTTTACACAATTCCCCATCACTTGATCTTTTTTTCTAACCCCCTCTTTTTCCCCTTCCTGATTTTTTTCCCCTCGTCGCGTCTACAGCAATCGATTAACCTCAAACACCAAATTAAAACAGTATCTGTTTGGCCCAGCCTGCCGGCAGTGTCCTGCGCCAACCAATCGTGGTGACCTCGTCACCTTGCAACAACCCTTTCTATCCCGCCCACTTTTTTTCAACCCTACCTACCCTCTGTTATGTTACCCTCAATGAACCCTCTACATAGCTTCAACGGCCCCTTTTTTTCCCCATAGACACCGCAATGAGAAAAACCAACTCTCCGATCCTCACAGAGCTTTGAAACCATGCTGTTCCAACTGGGAACTTTTAGTTCACTAACTAGTCACGCCACTCAGTTCAGTATAGTTAATTTAATATATGTTTGGCCATTTATAACGTTATTTCTAATATATAAGGATTCTTGACAAAAATAGTCCTCTGCGGCATTCCAATTAAATAAAAATAACACACAAATACTAAATTACGGACAACCTAATTGATAAACGGGCCAGTTATTCCTTTAAGCACTCAAAATTGCCACACAAATATTTGACAGTTTATCTCAAGGTATACTACAACATATTAGTGCTCACACTACTTAAATAGAACGAAATCCGAAGATTCCAGAATGGTCATATCACACGATATTACTGCGTCGCTCGCAGGATGCTAATGTAAAGTGCAATTTATAAATCTTAAAAATGTGACGGTGCGACCACGATTTTAACACGAAAGTCCTCGCCTAATAACACTCACCGTACCAACTACTCCACTGATGCTTTTGTTCCCGTCTTTAAAAATTAGTTTATTTTGACTGTTACAACATCATTATTGCGATTTTTACGCCTGTGTAACTCATGGCTAGAGACCCGTAAATTTCGCGGGTTCAACGACCTGATGGCTGGAGTCCACATTCATGTGCGAAATTTGTCCTCAGCTGCTTGTACATTGGCTAATGTTACAGTAAGTTGCCAGTTATACATATGGAAAGGTAGCGCGGTAGTCCGAGAAGATTCTCATGCAGGTCTTCTGTTGGTTCACATTCCTCAAGGAAGAGTTTTAGTGGCAGAAACCCAATCGTGGAAGAAGTTAACGTGTACGAGAGTTTGAAACATAACCTCTTCTCAAATTAATTCGCGAAGTTTTCGGATCTAACGTGTGTACTAGGACCCCTGTTTTTCTCAAAAAAAATTTTGCCCCACTGTTTCAGAACTTTACGTGAAAATCTGCAGTTCTGCTTAGTGGTCAGCGATTGGATATTTTAACTCTCACGAGTCTTGTGCTTCTACCGGAAAATCACACACGTGTGGTGTTGCAGGAACGTTGTTGTAATTGGCTCAGTCGAATGAGACACGGCTTTTAACATAGACACGCTGCCAACAGCCACGAATCAAAATTGCAGATGTGTACGTAAGGCACTGAAACCAGGTGAGGCAAAATTCTCTTCGCGAAAAACAGAGGTCCCTTGTGATTACTTTATGATCCTCGGCACTAATAACTGTGTTGGTATAGACCGCCGCGGCCAAGTAGTAAGACCATGATCCGGGTTCAATCCCCGGTGGCGTAAGCGCTGGATTTTCGCATGTGGTAATCATGCCGGACGACGCCGTTGGTCAACGGGGTTTTATCGGGGATCTCCCGTTTCCCCCAGAACTACTCATTCCGGCACCTCTACACTGTACTGCCTCATATGCACGCTATCCTCCGATGCAAGCAGGTGCCTACAGACTCCTAATAATGAGCCTGTAGTTCAGGGTATGATATGACGGCTTTCCGGTACGCGCCCCATACAACATTAATTATTTAATGTTATTTCGCAGCGCTAACAGAGAATATCTATACAGAATTCAGCCCTATCATCAGCCGCTTTCTAACCTTGCGCATTCATGGTCCTCAAAAAAAAATCGTAGATCCTACAAACACGGCGTATTCATGAGTCCCTCTAGTACGCAAAGTGTAAAGAGGGTTATTTGTGTGAACAACGACTCTTTTCCGTGACGGGTCCGTGAGTATTTTTTTTCTTTTAAAAATGTTAACTAATACGTTATACAAAATCAAGAAACTTCTACACTATGTTTTTCGAAAAAGGCAAATATACATTATATTATTGGTACATGCTCACATTTAAGGTAATAAAGTCGTAAGTCGATTGGTGCAAACTATGTATTGTATTTTTAATTTGTTATGAAGTGTACATTTAAGTTAAAAATGTCATGTATATTATATTTTTTTAGTTTTTTGAGATATTTTATTTATTAACCTCCATAAAAGGAATTTTACGGCAACTACAAATATAAAGGAAGTATTAAAAATTATGTTATTCTTTCCTATGATAATTAATAGAAGGATGCTAGTAATGTCTTGAGATGTATGGGATCAAATTAAAGACTATTTTAACGTGCATACTGTAAAATAACTATAAAATAATGTGTTACAACAATAATAATTTTTGTCACCTACCATAGTTTCAGTCTAGGCAACCACTGATAGGCCGAATCAGTAAAACTAGTACCTCAAGTGATTAAATTAAGATTTTGTTTCCATTATCTTCCTTGCTGATTATGATAAGTAAGCGTGAACTTTTGAAATCCTCGCAAATACCACACATTAATGCAGCTGCAGCTACCATTTGTTTTGTCAGGACACGTAACTGCATGCAGGTAATGAAAGCAGCTTCTCTAACAGGAACAATACGCAATTTAACAATCTGTTTTACACTACACATTATTCGTGATAAAGTGAGCACTCAAAAGAACCTTGCTGGATTTCTACTATCAGCCAATGCGTATCTTTCCGCGCGTAATGGCTACCGGTGGGAAATGTCTAACCTATGCAGTTTGATAAATAAAAGTGTATTATTAATCAGATAAAATACAAGTGCGTCGATTTAAGTTGGATTTATTTCAGTATTGTTGTATTAAAATAGGAAAATTCACGGAACAATATTCGGTAATTCGCCGCGAACCATACAAGCAGTAAGGCAACTATAGTTAATGTTGGATTATATGCAGAACACCTAGTGATATTTTTCAAAGGTTAAATTTTTAGTGCTCACTTTATCCTGAACGACCTATAACACGATATAAACAACAGCGCGTCTGTCGAATCCTGAAGGACGACATGACACGAATCCCAGTGTTGCCAGATGGAGCAAAGGAATTCTAACATAAGTAACGGTCGAAAATTTGTATTAAACATGTAGTTAATACATCAAAAGAAAATTAGTTTCATGGGCTCGCACTGATACACATTTCAGATCTTTTGTGTTGCTTACAAGGAACAGTCGTGGCATTTAGTGCCATGAATGTCGTGTTTCTGGTAACACTAATGAACCCGTACATAAGCGAAGAGCAAGAGAGGACGCGAACAAAACTTCAGCTTAAGAGTGCGTGGTAGATAAATAAACACTGAAAACATCAATTGATTTCTACGCTTTTTTTTTAAGCCAATACGGATAAAATACTCAATGACAATACTAGATAATGGTATTTGCCAACTTTATGTGTAAATATTTATCCGGAATTCGTTGCGCGTGATCTCTTGCGCCGCGGTTAAATGCATGAGGTTCCGGCGTCAGGTATTGTGCCTCAGAAGTTGGTAACATTGGAAACAATTTTGTTTAAAACGTTGGCTAAAACTATTGTCTAGGATTGCTATTACTTAATTTTCGCAAATTGGCTTCAAGAATCCTACAGTTATAGATTAATTCTTTTAGCGTTGAATTATGTACCACGCCCTCTTAAGGGCGCCGCCTACCTGCGCATTACAGGCTCTCAGAAGTGATGGAAGACATAAGGGTGACATAAGGGTGACCTAAAAGCCGCATCGCCTCAACGAGCCAGGCGCAGAACTAGCGTGCAAGCTTCCTGCAGAACCGTTTTTAATGTGGG
This sequence comes from Medauroidea extradentata, assembly GCA_003012365.1. NCBI lineage: Eukaryota > Metazoa > Arthropoda > Insecta > Phasmatodea > Phasmatidae > Medauroidea > Medauroidea extradentata. Next base: position 10,073 of record PNEQ01012787.1, read on the forward strand.
ACTTCAAGGGTGCGGTTCATCTCAGGTTTCAACGTCTTTCTTTATTTTTATATTTGTACCACATTTCTTCTTATTTTAGACATAAATTGTGATTAAATCTTTCTCTTAGGAAATTTGTGTAATCCTCAGTTAGAGGCACGATTATTTCATGTATTGATTCTAGGTCAGGTTGAACGTCAATAACGTATACTTCACTCCTGTGATTAGACGAGAGTGGTTTTAACACACACTTGACGACTGCAAGCCAGTTATAAATAAAGGGACAAGTCGTGGGGATATCACGTGCTACACACGTTTGTACTGTTAGAAGCCAATGGATATACGGCTTCAGCTGGTACACGTATAGAACTGAGAAGTCTAGACTGTTACCAGATGAATACGCGAAATACTCGTGCTTCTACTCATAGTTCTTGCGTAATGAGTCGTAAACGCCAAAAATTGTACTTTACGGTTTTATGCACGCCACAAAAACCACCTGACATACCAAACTGAAAAAAACTCACAGTGTATAACGATAGTGTCGTGTAGGCTATAATTTGACATATATAAAAACCAAAAAGAAATATATTTTTGTATTTTTAAAAATTTGTTGAAATTTTAAATTTTAATTTCAAAATTCAGTATTTTTTATTAAATACAAAAAAAATCAATTCTTGTTTTCATGTGTATAAAATCATAGCCTACAGCATTGTTGTACACTGAGTTTTTTCGGTTTGGTATGTCAGTTGGTTTTAGTGGCGTACTTAAAACCGTAAAGTACAATTTTTGACATTTTCGACTCATTACGC
>PNEQ01012787.1:10960-24265 GCA_003012365.1 Medauroidea extradentata
ATATATATATATATATATATATATATATATATATATATATATATATATATATATATATATATATATATATATATATAGTCTACGTTTAGTTATCTCTTTTAAAATGTTGATACCTTAAGAGCCATTCTATAGGTGTGGTTGGTCCGAGTCCACGGCCTTCATCAGTAGCGGATTTGAGAGGGTGGCTACCGGGATGAATCCCCCCCCCCCTCTCCAAAAAATCGTGTTCAACATTATGTAGCCAAAATATATCCAAGTCGCCTCACGGAAACTGAAGTTTTGTTCTATGATGATTCAAGTACATTTAATGTATTTTACTTGTATGTATGTTACTTTTCATGTTCTGTAAAAATAAACAACAATACTTTTGAGTTGGTTGGCATTGTTTGCAATAAATGTGTTTCTAAATCCGCCTCTGGCCTTCATGGATCTATGTGCAGTGTCTAAACTTCCTCCTTTCCAGTTAACAACTCCTAATTCTACTGTAAAAGTAATAGAAAATAATTCATTCATGTATGTCAGGGATTTGGAGTGTTACTAACAACTACGTTGTACCTTCAACCGATAATTTAAATTTCTTGATTGTGAGATAGAACATGTTTCTGAATACGATGTTAAATTTAAATCTACCTCTCGGTTTGTATGTTCATTGTTTTATATATATTTTGACCGTCAGCTGCACATGACTACTGCATATGTTTCGTAATATTTTAATTACGAAAACTTACCTAGCCGTCACACACACACATATTTATTCCTTTTTCAACGATTCTCTCCTATGGGCGTTAGTAGAATTTATAAACCTTTCCGTGGCAAATAAAATAACTGGAAATATTATTTGACAAATTAAAAGGTTATGTCAGATACAACAGTGCGGTTTTACATTCCAACTGAACTTTTAAATCTAATAACAATATTCCAGGAAGAGCAAATTATTCGGCTACATGAACGTTCTTGGTATTCAGGGGCGTTACAAAAAAAATATCAAGCGAATGAGCAATTTGTAAGTCAGAAAAAATGCATTGTAACGCCAAGAAGTTAACGTTAAAAACAATATTGAATGTTTGTTTATTTCAATGACTGCCACAAACTTTGATTTTATTATTCATTAAGCCAGTAAAATGAATCTTATACTTTTCGAAAATCGACGTCGTGAGATCGGGTATTCGGATGTGTTTTTGCAATAGTTTGTAAATTGACTTGAGCTTTTTTTTTTTTTGAACTCGCCATTGCGAGAGAATGTTGCTGAGTTGCAGGAAACCAACAAAAAAAATAAAAAATAGAAAAAGTCAGTGAAAGGTTTTGTCAACAAACATTTAGGCTAACGTATCTACAATACCGGAAAGGAATATAGGCCTAGATGTACCAAGAAAGGCAACCGGAAAAAAAATTGACTAATAACTAGAGACATGCAAAATTCGCGTTCGGTAGCAGACTAAATTTCACTTTCCTATACATAACAGAGCATAATCTGCGATTCAATTGGCCACGAACTTTTATGTGTTGACATTTACGTGTGGTGCGTCTCTACAATGATTGGCCTCTCTACCGTGGAAGCATTCTCTGCAGCAAGTCATGACAATATCGGCCAGCGGAAGACCACGAACTAGCCTAGTCAGCTGTCAGTAAATAACGCGAATTTTACATGTCTCTATCAATAACAACAAAAATTAATTCCGGAATGAAATATAGTAGTTTTATCAAGAAAGGCAACTCAAAATCCAAAGACGAATAATACGATAAAACAACAAAACAAGGTGCTTCACATTTTTATTTTTGAATTTTTCTGAAACTCGGAAATATTCGCGCGCAACAGCGTATGTCCAAAAAACCGTTCAGTTTTTAACAATGACTAACTGCAGTTATTGTTCTAAGATCACTTTGTGCATGGAACGTCACAGAATCATTACAATAAATATCTAGGGGTAATAACACAACGAACAGGGTTCGCCATCCAATACATATTTCTAGTACTTGTAATTTTCAAATCTGATAGGTATTTTCCAAAATACGGTAATCAAAAAATATCGTTGTTTAGAATATCTTATAGGCTTTAAACTCATGATTATAAACAGCTTATTAAAGTATTTAACTTGTAGCAACATCGTTTGTATTGTAGGCACATTTCATTTTTAGATATACAAATGTAATACTCGTTAAGGGTGCCGCTTCCTTGAGCAGTTGTGCGCGTTGAAGGTTCAGAAGTGACGGAACTATAATATAAGGGCGACATTGAAGCGTGCATCAAATGCCGTATCGCCTTTAAGAGCCAAGCGCTGAACTAGCGTGCAAGTTTCCTTCTGATACATGTTTACTACGGGAATTTAACCGTGACCATAGAATTTAGCTAGTGGAAAGTCTGTATCCAAATTCAATACACGATTTCATCCTAATTTCGCATACATCCTATGAGTACATTTCGAAATGTGACAGTCTGAAAAGGGTGTTTTTAGCTATGTTGGAGAGCTTAGAAACAAAATTTTTAAAATTAAAATGGTGTCTTAACAATAACATCATGTCCATGTCAGAGGTACGAAAATAAAACGTACGTAGGCATAATCGGCGCATTTGGGCGCAGAAAGGAAATTACCTGAAAAAATTGTGTCAATATTGGAATCGGTGTAAAGGCTTGTTTCTACATTTAGTGAAATTAAATTTTACACCTAAACGAGAATAGATATAAAAATTATCTTTTGCAGTTTTGATGAAAATCGTCTTCTACATGTTGTTGATCTTTTGAGACAGTATATACTATGGTTTTTTTCTAATTACGTAACTAAGGAAATTCTGATTGACTTATTAATCGAAACTGTAAAAAATTTTGTTTTGAAAAAAAAAAAGTTTTTACGGCAGAAACAATTTAAACAAAACTGCCAGGCTGATTTTTAATATCTGCTCTCGTTTAAGCTTAAAAGAAATTACTATCACAAGAAACAAGAGAGGGTGACCTTAAAACACATTACTCTCAACTGAACTATCTTGAACTTATTCCAACAAAACTTTTTATACGTTAAGATTCTTTTAAGACTATTGTAATAAAAATAATCTTCGAAATAATTACATTTTGGTGACAAGTATTGTAAATTTGAAAAAGTTAATACCTATTGCACACTTGGCATACAAAAATATTCTTCATACGCACTATTGTAGATATTAATATATTGGCTTTCGAGACTGGGCCGCTTCGCAAAAGTAGTGGATACCGACGTTTCGTCTCGCATTGCGGCAGGCATCTTCAGGGTTGAGTAATCAACTGATGTCAAGTGGAAAGGCCAGCTCCAGACTTCAGGCATGAGAACCCCATGTCAGCAATACCAGAATATCGCTCCCGTCACTAAAAACAATGTACACCTTAAAATTCCGATACCATAACCAACATAAGCAATTACAGAGAGAGAGAGAACGATAAGAGAAGCAATAGATACACGGAAACGCAAACGAAATATAAATTAAGAAAATGGATACAAGTTTGGTAACAGCTGGATCCCACTTTTTAATAAGTAAAACACAATTGCTTAAAAAGAAAAAAAAATAATTTAATATATTTAAATAAAAAACAGGCCCTAGACCAATACGATAAAGCCTCCCGGAATTGGCCGAAACCAAAGCCAATGGGAAGTGACCTGCTTTGATTGGATTTTTCTTCAGCCAATCAGGAGTGGAACCCCTGTGAATGGTCGAGCCAGCTGACCCATTGGCTCACTAGAATTTGAGCCACCATTCCCAACGGGCCTCAGATGATAACTCAATCCTAAAGATGCCTGCTGCGATGCGCGGCGAACCGTCGGTACCCTCGCCACTAAAACGCGGCCTAATCTCGAAAACTAAGATATTAAGATTCCCCTATATCCCTAACGTGCAAATTATTTGTTTTGGAGCATAAACATAAAAATGTGTTTATGTATAACCAATTTAACGTATGCATACTTTAACATTTTTGGGCTAAATTTGCTTTACGCGTTAAATTCAATGTGTAAACAATGTGAGAAAAAATAGTGAACTTATTTTTTTCTCTTACTTCTTACGAATTGCATGTTATAAGTAATGGAAATTTAGAGCAAAAATCTTAAAGACCATATATAAATATAATTGGTTCTACCTGAGCACATAGTATTAGTTTTAGAGTACGCCTATCTATATGCAAACTAAGACTTGAAAACCTAGAACTGGTACATCAGAGGTACAGCGGAATCTTAACAGAATCATTTTTGTTTAAAAGAGTTAGCCTTCACTTTAAAACTGAGATTCTGAGGAGGAACTAACAGAGCCAGGAGACTGTCGCGAAAAGATTTTTACAACATTTTGCATCAATGTCTCTTGCTTATGCTTATCGGCAGCGTGTCTATGATCAGACACATCACTTATCTGACAGTACTAATCAAAACAACGTTACTGGGACACTACACGTCTGTGATTGGCCAGCAGAACCACAAAACAAGCTGAAGTTCGCACATATAATTACTGATCACGAGGCTGAGCTGCAGATGTGCACGTGAGCAGGGATACACTCAGAGTATTTCTTTCGGAAAAGGCGGGGGGGGGGGGAGGAATGTGTGTGTTACACAGGGACGTCGCTATACTCTGTCCACTCTAAGGTTGCAGTAGAAATAAAAATTTGTAACGAAATAAATCAAAGCAAATTAATTACATCTTGATTGCACGCATTGTGATTGTTCCGTAACGTATAGTTACTTTATATTTGCCAATATTTCAAATGAATATCATGCGCAAAAATGTTGTTGCCCTGCACTTGAATGAATTAGCTGCAACCTTAGAATGTATGGAGCATAGGATTTGTATTTGTACGTCAGAAGGGTCTCAGAACCTGGGAAGTCTATCAAGTGACACCGATCCCCCATCGCCGGTAAAGCGGGGGGGTCCTCCCTCGGGAAAATTTTGTATTTCAAGGTGAAATACGGTGCTATCTGCGCAGTTTCCAAAAGATAAGATGGGGTGATGGACCCCATAGATTCTCCGAGCTTCCCTGCCAAAGTTTTGTTGGATAATTTAGCATTTCCACGATTATACTTATAAATCCTACCAGTTAAATTTACGCAAGTAGTGGAAGTAAATCATTAATATTACTTTACAGAAAAATAACCATTATTTAAGAGTGCGTGGCAGATAAATAAACGCTAAACATTTATTCAGAACTACTAATTCTTTACGCGTGGTCTCTTGCGCTGCAGTTAAATGAACGAGGTTTCGGCGTCAGATATTGTGCTTCAGAAATTCGCTACACTGGAAACTATTTTGTTTAAAACATTGGCTAAAACTATTTCTACAATTGCTATTGTTTAATTTTCCCGAACTGACTTTTCTAGAATTGTTATTGTTTAATTTTCACAAATTAGCTTCAAGAAACCTACAGTTATATATTAATGCTTTTAGCGTTGAATTATGCACCACGCCCTCTTAAAAGAATTTCATACATTTTCGGGGAGTGGGTTTAAGAACCCCGTCCCATCTCCTCGGCCCTTTGTGCACCAATGTAACCGAGCATAAATCCTTTCGCCATAAAGTCGCGTCCCTAGTAATTAATAGGGACCGGTGAATTTCGCGAGAAGATTTTTCGCCCTAATTGTTTAAGTGCCTTACGCGTACACCTGCAGCTCTGCTTCGCGGTTATTGGGCTGCGTGTCCCTGGCTACGCCAATCAGAACTAAGTTACTACGACACCACACGTCCGTGACTAGCGGTAAGAACATCAAGACTCGGGCTGGTAAAACATCCAATCACTGATCGTGAAGCAGATCTGCAGGTGTACTCATAAGTCATTGAAACAAAGGAATGCAAAAATAGTTTCGCGAAATTACCGGTCCTGTGCACTTAGCCGTTGGACGGTGCTGTGGAGTGTCACTCAAATACTTTTTTTTACGCAAAACCATCCAAATTATTCTTATTGTTGTTATCTATTAAAAGAACACCCACTTGAAATTACGTATGCCACTTTTTGAAAATTCAGTATGCTTTTTAGTAACATGATTTTTGGGGCCTCTGTAAATGGCTAAAAACTGCTTGTAACTCTGAAAATACGACCTGAATACGTAAATAGAAAAATAAGGTGCACGCATTGGTCTTTACTTCATAATATGCAAAAATAAAAATTTAGGGTCACCGCTTAAAGTCCCACAGGAAAAAGGTTCTAGGAAAACATTGCACGCCAGTTTAGCGCTGCGAATATAGACCATGTGCCTATCGTCGAGAGTGATGCTCTGGCTCTTATCACTCCGCTGTTCCCGCGCGTCAAACGCGGGGATCTGAAACCGGTACTCAGTACTCTTAAACATTAATTTACCGTTGTCTTCATGCTTAGTATGCAAAGAGTATCTGTGTACAACAATATGTACCACCCGGCAGGTTTGAAATTCAGAGCTGACAAAAGGCACCAGACGTCTTCCTACTACGAAATAGCATATTGTTTGGGTAGAGGGTTATAACAAGTATACAAATGCTTGTAAACTGCAGAATTCTACTGCTTGTTTCAAGTATCCGTACTCTTTAATTAAATAAGGTGATAAAGGGTGTTTGAGCGGGGGTAAATAGTAACTTAATAGCCTATTTATGTGATACAGTGCTAGTTTTGTAGACATTACTTGACAGTATTCCCCTCTTACAAAAAAAAGTTAGGTCAGCCAATTTCCACGTAATAATATTTCAAAGTCAAAATGTGCATGTCTCGATGTTATAAGCCGCTCAATGCAATGGGCATAATGAAATGAAAAAAAAAATCGAAACTACATGTTACAGGTTACTTCTTGACATAAATTAAAATCCGTTACAAATTATAGGTTGCTAGAATAGCAAGGAAAAAAATGAAAATTTCATCATTTTTAAAACACAAAAATTGTTTGAAATGGATTTTCATTTACGTCTAGCAGTAGCCGGTGACACTTAGGGCCGTATCTATAAACGGCTTTCGAATGAAAACCAACTGCTATCCCCATACAGAAAGCATTGGTGAGCAGTTGGTTGTCTTTCGAAAGAGGTCTATGGATACGGCCCTTAGTTTCATTGCACGGTCTAAGAGGTAGAGGTCTTGACACTGCCTATGCTCTCCAGCAAGAGAAAGTGACCCCTTCATGTCGCCGAGCGCTAGTAGTCATTTGGTGGACGATTTGTCTTGTTTACATCTCGCATTTTAACATTTTTGCAATTATTTACATAAAATAATGTTAATAATGTAAGCTGATATATTATATACATGTTCCATGTCCATAAATGCATTGGCATGTGTGGAACTGTTTATAAAAGTAGTCTGAAGACATCTATTGTGTATTACTATTTTAGTGAACACATTCGCACAAAAACTATCATTTTGTGCCCTACAAAATTTTAGAATCGTTGCAATGTGCATCTACATTTAAAATATTTAAAAACTAAATTTTACTGTTGTAAAAAAATGTGTTCCAATACAAAATTACGTTCCCATTTTTTTCTTCCATATAATACTCGCCATTCCGGTAACAACTTCACATTTGAAGCTAAGCCAAATACAAAAACAAGTCAAATCTTCCACTAAAATACTACTAGCGCTCGGCGACAAGAAGGGAGTCACATTTTATTCCTCAGTGTCAAGACCTCTACCTTCATAGACCGTGGTTTCATTGACAATTACTTATTGCATTATGTCCCCTGGTTTTTGCAGCTCATAAGAACAAAAATAATCCTAATTTCTCCTTTAATATGCTATTATGGGAAACCAGGCTAGACTAATTTTTTGTAAGGGGTTAATGTACTCTCAACCAAACTAACAATATTTCTTCAAGTATGAAATTAGGATTTTACCCCACTTTAACGCCTATGGCGACCCTTCACTTGATCAAGTAGTTTTCAAAGCCGATGCATGTCCTCTCTTAGGGCGGTTATATTACGACAGGTCCTCGACTGGCGCATGGACGGCGTTGCAGCGTGTCACACGTATCTTCTTCACGCGAAACTGATTAACTTATTAATGTTGTGTTTAACCACGGAAAGAACACACTTGAAACTACGCTTCTATGTTTTCAAAAATTCAGCACGCTTGTTAGAAACATTATTTTCGGGCCTCTCAAAATTGCTAAAAACGGAGATTTTTTTTGTCTGCTGTAACTCCGAAAATATGCGTTGGTCTTTACTTCGTACTATCCAAAAATATAGTGTTATGATCACCGTTTAAAGTCCCGTAGGTAAAAAAACTACATGGAAAACCTTGCACGCCAGTCTGGTGCGCTGTGAATAGAGGCGATATGCTTCTCGTCAAGCGTGGGACACTGGCTCTTATCGCTACGCTGTTCTCACGCGTCAAAGGTGGAAATTTGACACCGGCGAAGACTCCTCTAAAGCGCAGACTGGGTAGTGGCAAATTTCAGTTTGAAGCGTTTGAACAGTAACCCAAGTAAAGTTTTCAAGTTTCAAGAGTCAAGTAGGCTATGTCACGAGAGAAAGTTCTCGATTATCGCATGGTTAGTTAACCGTGCTCGAAACCAAAGTAAACTGCTGTTAGCAGGCGAAACACTTCAAGTGGAGCAAAACATATATTTTGACAGCAGACATAACCGAAACAACTATGAAGTGATATGAATGCACTGTGTCCATAACATCGAACAAACAAGCATGGAAGAAAATTTATATGTAACTAGCAGTCCCCCGCGGCTTTGCTCGCGAGTATTATTCGTAACTGATAATATTTACTTTAATTTAAAAACCTCTTTGCACACCAGATTGGTACTTCAGTCATCAAGTGTTAGAATGTCCAAGCGGCTAGTTGAACTAATTCTGCAGAAGGATAAGTAGCTATAGCTGTCCACGCGAAAAGCAGTCTTAAGTTTGTCCCTGCCACTAACAGCGACTTCGCCTGGGCCTTATTTATAGCCCTGCCAATTTGAGGTTGTGGGGTAATTACAGACACCTAAGGTAAGAGGTTAATCGAATGAAAAATAATCTGTTTACTCTGTTCACAACCATTGGTGACGGTGCCCTCAATTATATATTGTCAAAATATTCACTTTAACTTTATTGCTATTACAAAGTTTCAAAGGGTAAAGGTTTCGCGGAAACGTATTTGGTGCCCCAAACTTGAGATTAGTGAGATGATATATCGTCGGTTTACTGCCAAATGTGACAAAGTCAAAATGAGATAAAATTATAACAATGCTAGGAATATGTATATGTTGTTCACGAACAATTTCCCAAGTTTAAAGTCTATTCGTCGTTTCGTACTGTTGTGTCCCAAATTTTTCTTAATATCTACAATTTAATACTGTTTTTAAACGAAATAGCATTTATTACTTAATCACTTTTGGCAGTATACCGACGATATATCAGCTGAAATTGTAGAGGAACCTAAGTGGAAAGCGAACTGCAATTTTATCCTTTTAAAGACTACATGTAAATTGCACTAATTCGATCTGCCTTGTAGTTTTTGTGTGTCAGAATTGAACGTTCGCAAGCAGCTTTTAACGGAATTCAAGCCCAGAACCTCCCGGAATTTAGACCTGAGTAACAAACAACTGCGCCACGTAACGTCGAAATAATTCATGAAAATAAAATTTTACTAAAAAAATAAAACATCTGTGTCCTGGGCTCATAGAGGTTGTAAAACACCCCGTCTCGATAGGTTACTGTAGTGAAACTCCTATATAGGTTGTTTCTCGCTGCTCGTTCCTGCTTTTCGGATCGTCTGCCTTGATTATTGACCAACTAAGTTTTATTCTTAATAATCACGTTTCTTATAAAGAAAAAAATTACATACATATTTTTTAGAATGTTTACGTAAGCATCACTCTGACGCGAACAACGCATCAATATCACTACTGGTTAGATAGATATCGTGGGTTGATGAAAAACAAATTTTGTGCTTTTTCACACTTTTGGGTGTCGAATTTCGAAATTTTAAATTTACATCTTAGACATTTGTATAAGTATCTAACTGAAGTGTTTATCACGACGCTAGCCCGTTCAGTCCAATCAAAATCGATCATTCAATAAAAAAACACATCACCCCTGCACAGTATTGAGAAATCGAATTTCGAAAGATCTGAAAACCGTTTTGCGATAATTTCTGTAATCATCATCCTGAAGCCAAAATTAATTGTATATCCTGACGGGCTCGATAGATATCAAAGATTTATCTAAAACACATTCAAGGTCTTTTCACCACTTAAGAGAGTAAATTTCGAAAAACCTTTTAATCACGTTTTAGAATACTTTATTGGTATCTCGTGAATGTGAAAAACACAACATTAGCCCGCTGGGTTCAAGATATATCGACGATTAATTGAAAACACTTTTCACCACTTTTCACCCCTTTTCGCCTCCTTAGGTGGCGAATTTCGATAATTCCTGAAATTACTTTTTAGGTATTTGAATAAGCATCAATCCTAAACAAAAATCACGTCACTATATAAAAAGCTATGGGATCGATATATATCGAATGTAAGTCGAAAACACATATTACCCCCTTTTTAACCAGTTTAGGGCCGAATTCGAAAAATATATTTTAAATGGAACTTGGGATATTTACAAAAGCGCCAATTTAAAGCAAAGAGCACTTCGATATCTCGATTTATTCGATGGATATGGAAGGATAATCGAAAACACATTTCACGTATTTTCACCCCTTTAAATAAAGAATTTCGAAACGTCTTTGAGTCCTGTCATAGACAATTATAAAAGTAACCAATTAAAGTTAAAATCACGACGATAGCCAATTGTGTTTCAAAGATATAGACGGCTCATTAAAAACACATTTTGCCCCTTTTTACTGCCTGGGGATCGAATTTCAAAAAAACCTAAAACCACTTTTTGGGTATTCACGTAAGCAATATTTTGAAGTGAATATTAACTCTCTATCCCGAAGGGTTCGATAGATATCGATAGTTGATTGAATACACATTTAAGATCTTTTCAGCCCCTTAAATGTTGAACTTCGAAAAATCCTTAAATTAGCTAATATGCATTTTTACGAGTGTCCTATTAAAGTAAAAATCACGATGATTGGCCGTCGGGTTCGAGCTCTATGGACGTTTCTTCGGAAACATATTTCACCCCTTTTCACCCTCTTAGAGGTCGAATTTCGAAAAATCCCGTCTTAGTGCTCACCTACGACCTGAAGGAAACCCCCACAAAAATTTTCACGATTCTAGGTTCAGCGGTTTGGGCTGCAGTTTGATATGTCAGTCAGTCAGTCAGCTTTCATTTTTATATATAGAGATACCAGCGACCCGGGTAGCACTAATTATCTATAGCCAAGGATTGTAGTTTATTCATTGACATGCCACACACTTCCAAGTTTCGATCCTACGTAATTATTTTATTATTGTTATTAATTTAAATAATGCTAATTTAAGCACATAAAAATTAAGTTTTATTATCACAGTTTCTAATTTATACATGCTTAATTAATAAAAAAAGATGCAACAAGGTCACGGTCGCCGAAAAAAAATCTTGCCCGCCCCCCCCCAAGAAAAACTTGAAATGACGCCCCTGTGATTAACAACCACCACATGCGTACATACGGTACGTGTGTGAATGTAAAAACACTGAGGTTGCATGCAAGCATTCATAACCTCGCGTACCATAGTGGATTACTTCGTACGCTACGTACGCCAAGTGGTGTTGTGAATCCATCTTAAAGGTACACAAGAACTCCAAACAAAATTTCATTTTAATAATGGTTATGAAATCCTTCCTCTTTTTGTCATATATTACTTTAGTCTTTAAGTTTGTACACAATTAATTATTTATTCTTTACCACTGACATATTGCACTAACCAAAACAACTTTTGAGCACTTCTGGTTTATTTTTTTGTGTTCTTAATCAAATTCCAAAACCTTACGTACGTGCGTATCTGCGTGCGTACGTTAAGTGTGGTTGTGAAACTGCCTTAAGGGCGCGCGCGGTCTACCGCAATTTTCATCACCATGTTTATATTTTTTATTTATACCAGATATTTTTTTTTCTTATTTTAAACACAAAATGTGACTAAATTTTTCTCTTATGAAATTTTTTTATCTCTCATAGTTTTCGCGTAATGGTTTGTTAAAGTCATATTTTGCATGTTTCCGTTTTAACGAGTACACTAAAACCAACTAATTTACCAAACTAAAAAAAAAAATCACAGTGGATAAAGACATTGCAAGCTATAATGACATGCTCTTAAAATTAAAGAATAAATATTATTTGTATTTAAAAAAAATTGTGAAACTGAAAATAAAAATTTAAAAAATTCAATAATTTTTTTTTAAGTACAAATAATTTATATTCTTTAATTTTAAGAACAAGTCATTGTAGCCTGCAATGTCTTTACTCACTATGATTTTTTTGATTTTGGTATATCAGTTGGTTTTACTGTAGTCGTTAAAACGGAACTATGCAAAATATGACTTTAACAAACCATTACGGGAGAACTATGAGAGATAAAAATACTTTATAAGAGACCGATTTAGTCACATTTTGTGTCTAAAATAAGAAAAAAATATCTGGTACGAATAAAAAATATAAAAATGGTGATGAAAATTGCGGTAGACCGCGCCCTTAAAACAAAGTGTACTGTAAGCAGTGTGACTTGGGGAACAAAGTGTCACTTAAGAACGTTTAAAATATTTTTTCCGAACATATGGCAGTCCTGAGTAAAGAAATTAACTTGCGACAAATTACCAATAATAAAAAAACTGACCACATGAAATCACATTAATATTTACTCACAGTCGTCACACAGAAAAATAAAAATTGTGTAAAAGTGTCCCAAGTCACCCCGCTTATGGAAGATCCAAATAGTTCCTGATTTAACTACAAAATTACTGAATTACTACAAAATTGAAATAAATCTGTTTGTGTTTTATATTTTACGAACGTTTTAAGAGCAAGTAAGTTTGTTTATCACCGACTGCATAACTTGCTACACACCAACAGAAATTGTACGAGTATTTTGTTTTTAATATTTCCGTTAGTTTAGATACTGATTTGCGTTATAATCCGTAACCCCAACAAGGGATCTCGTCAAGTAGTTTTCAGTAAAAGCATAGAGATTTATGAGTGGATAATGTTTGCAGCAGTTTTACACAGAACTCTTCTTTCTCCTCATAAACTGTAAAAATTTTTTTGTAAACTTACCATACCGCTGGTGAGTAGTGTAGTATAGTTCCTTCTATTGCAGGAGCCTAGGAGCGGGATCCGGGATCTGTTCAGCATGTGTCTCGTAATTATTTGTGTACGGTCTACCCACCATCTTGGTTAATGTCTGTTGACTTGATACCTAGCTACCCTCATTGGCTCCACCTTCTATCTTTTTTTTTTAATTAGTTTTATTGTTGTCCTCTAGA
>PNEQ01012788.1:0-24166 GCA_003012365.1 Medauroidea extradentata
TCTCTCTCTCTCTCTCTCTCTCTCTCTCTCTCTCTCTCTCTCTCTCTCTCTCTCTCTCTCTCACACACACACACAAATGCAGCCTATCTAGGTAGGCCTCGTAACAAAAATCACTAGTTTAGTGTAACAAAGTAAAGGGAATAACGTTAAGTGAGAACTTCAGTGTCGTACTTAATTTTCAAATTTGAATCTTCTGCTTGTTGGTAACAAAACTGCACTACTTGGGAAAACTGAATATTTTTTCGTCCTAAAACTCGTTACGTTCGAGGCTACACACACACACACACCTGCGATCGTTTCGACATAACAGTTTTTAAAGTAATCCTCCCTAAATTAATACATACTGAGAACAATCAACTTAAAATAGAATTTTAATGCGACATCGCGAATACATAAATTACCGTGGTGCATAGCAAGAAACCATTAAAACATCCCCACCTCTTCCACAAATCCATTTATGTTAACCTTTTAACTCGCGTCCGAGAGGTACACGATAATAGATTCCTCCTGGAACTCCTGCAGCGTGATAGTCGTTCACCGTCATACACCGATTACATTACACACTGGCATAGGTGAAACACCGAGTGGCCATACCAATAACGAAGTAATTTTAAAACACCCAAAGCTGTTCGTTACTACACATTACGAACGCTCAAATTCAATGTCACTTAAATCTACGACCACCTTAAACGTGGGAAATGACGCTGTTCCTAAACACGTGGCTTTAAAATCGGTGTACCGGCCTCGCAATCACCTCTTCTGTGAATGTATATAATTCCTTATCCAAACGTGAGAAAAGGGGAGAAAGGGGTGTCACACTTTACATCCCGTCGCAAGTACGAGAAAACAGCGTACCAGCACCACAGTTCCACACACCCGGCCGAGCGGCTTGCTTCGAGGCATTACGCAACCGCGCAATGACACATCATAATTCCCCGCCAGCAATCATCCTCGGCAGATGTGAAAATACTACAGCGGGAGAGAAGAGGGGCAGTTAGCGACGCCAGTATGGCGGGCGCTCGCCAGCTAACCACTCCCCTCTTCGGAGAAACAGGATGCGCAGTATTGATCCGTCCCCCCTTCCCAAAAGCTCCGCCCTCTTCCAACTCACGCGATGCGCGCGCGCACTCGTCACGCCGCCATGAAGTGATGCCAACGCATCAGACACGAAAATATGACGGCAATCAACTGCTGGAGCCCTCAGGCTACATAGCATTCTTGTTTTCAACAGACATAAATTAAACAGAGGCAATTACATAAAAAATGTTTGGCAGCAAGGCCTGGTAAAGGATTTCATCGACTGCATTCAATACAATGTATGTGCGTATCAACCAATGTCTTGCAGTCCAAGAGCTCAAGAAACGCTCAAGAGAATTTGCTGGAATATTACACTTGACGTGCCAACTAATTTACTATACCAGTTACAAGACTAACTCGCGGTATCTAGACAAGTCCAATTCATTACAAAAGGCGATATCGCCTACCACTGTCTAGCGCCATTTAAAGTCCAGTATCGTTTAACCGCTGCCTGCCAATGTATTGCATGAACGAAATCTCCCTCTTGAGCAGACTAGCACGCATTCATTTTAAGCTACCTTAAGTCTCCGTAAAGTTACACGCTACGATAGTTGAAGCACGGGTAACTGATTTTGGTCACATATCCAAGAAAGATTAAATATAACCTCATTTAACACAAACCAGCCGCCATAGATGAGTCATCACGCCAGTTTTGCAATGTGATAAGTAAGTAAACAGAAACCGGGGAAATATACAAGCGAAACGACGTACCTTGTCAAAACACTTCGGTGCAGGAAACTACTTCCTCGGGCTACACAGGACAAAGCGCGGTAGCTAACCAGCTGCCTCGCACGAAACAAACACTAGCACATCCTCACACGGACTGACGTCAGAGGAAGACGCGAGTCGGGTCGAGACCGCCGCGCCTTCCGCCTCCCTTCCCCCACAAAGCCGAACCTATTCCCCTGCAGCAGCACGCGCGCGCGCCATTTCCCCCACCGCCAGAAGAACTTTCATGTCCGGTGTGCCGCCGATGACGACGTCGGTTCTAGGACCGCTCGGCCTTCGTCTCTAGATCCCGTAGCACCTCAAACCGGGGTTCTATCAACCTCCCAAACACTCGCGGAAACGGTTTTATTTACATAAATCTAAACTGTCTATAATATGTATGTGATCGAGTGGTTCTTCCTAAGTGTGTGGCTCTGGCGACAATCCACTTCCTTCGCATATAACATCACAGTTTCAAGCCTCAAAGGTCACATCACTATTTATGGCCGAAGTCACTTTTCATTATGTGGTTACATTTTTCCAGTTTTTGGTTGGTATTTCTTATGAATGTCATTTATGCACTTCCAATGGACATTTAAATCATGTCGTTATAATGAAGAGTGTGAAGTGAAAGTTTGCAGTGAAACCACAACTAGGCCCCATTGTCAATAAGCTCTACAAAAATATAAATAAGTAAATGTGAAAGAGTTAACAGCATGCAATACATTGCAATTAGCATGGGTAAAGTCTACCAATTTTGATTAAGTGATGTGATAACATGTAAACAATGTTACCAATAAGGCCATGCTCTGTATTTTTGTATAATAGAATAAAGGCACCTAGATTTTAACAGAATGCTTCAAAAAATTCATCCTTCATGAAGTCATAGAACGTACAAAGTACGTTGGTTCCGTTTGTACAATGCACTGGAGACGACAAAGATTTTTATTGAATTTTGTTGTACTTACAGCAAAATTTGCCGTACTTCGGGTGCTTAAATCTACACAACTGTAAGGTTTACTGCCAAAAAATTGGAGCACATAATCGTGTCAAAATAATGTAGCGAACCTTCGGTATCAATATTAGGTTGCGTTAAAAAAACTTTTAATCAATGTAGAACTATAGGTCGTTCGGAATAAAGTGAAAACTAACAATTTGACCTTTGAAAAATATCACTAGCCGTTACTACATATAATTGAACATAACTATAGTTGCCTTACTACTTATATGGTTGGCAGCGAAATCACGCAAAATAGTTCCTTGTATTTTCCTGTTTAAATACAACACAACTGAAATAAAAACATACGAAATCGACAACTTTGTTTTATACAGTTATTAAACATTTTTTTTTATTCGAACTATATAGATTCCTACCGACTGCACAGTGTATCTTACACGCGCAAACATCATTGCCGCGTCCAGAGATGTTCCACAGTTCGCGTCATTAGCCGTTACGCGCGGTTAGATACGAATTGGCTGAAAATAGTGTTCACTTTATCGCGAACCGCCTATACCAGACATTGCCTTGCGAACAAAGTAGACTACATGTTTGATCTCGGCATGTTGAAATGTTGCGATAAGACTGAAAACTTCATCACAATAGGAAAGCAACATATAACTATTGTTTTGTCACGTCGAATGTACAGTGATACGCAAAAGGGGGAGAAAATTATCATGACCAATTCGCAAAATATCAATACTTGAAGTTTGTCGCAATCATGGCTCTCCAAATACAGATATAAATAAAACTGCCCGATAATAAACAAGAAATAGAAACTGCGGAAAAAAAACAGAAACTAGGTGGATAATGACTGACAAGCTGTCATTTCATCTTCCAATTTTAAGACGGTATTGTATTTGTGAAATGAAGAGACAACAGCCATGCCGAGCCAAGATTCGAATTCTGGACCTCTCGCACCGCATAATGGCGCCTATCCGACTACGCTACGAAAAGTCTCTACTGTTAAGAAACTCAACACCTTGATGGCTGGAGACCTTCATACATAGAAAATTTAGCTGCCCGATAAAATCCTCAAAATAAATAATGGAAACTTTTCATAAAATACAACCACAGATGATTTTCACAGGATACCATCAAGAGTTAAGCACTCTTAAGAATAATAAAATGAGCTTAAATAATCCACTTGAACACTGACTCTAGAGCAGCGAATATTCCACATTGCAATAGTCAAACGAGCAGGGCCGGATTTACCACTAGACCAGGACTAAGGCACTACTTTCCTAGGGGCGCACTTTTAGCGACGAGAACATGAAGTTTTTCCCATCACAATTTTGTAAGTGCCATTATGGCGACGATCAGAAAAAAATTTTAAATGGCTTTGCTTTTGGCATTGTTGACTTATGCTATCTCTATTAGCCTTACCTGCTTTATGGTCAACCAAACTATTTATTTTCAAACAACTGTATTAAGCTGAATTGTGTTATTACTATAAATATACATAACGAGAGTTCAGAGCTTAGAAATTTTAAATAACGTGATGCTGTAAATGGGGAAAGTACGCCAATTGTTAAGGAAGGAAGTAAAACAGAGGCTGACGGGCCTGGACGCCTAAACCCGGCCCTCCAAATGACAAAAATTAGGCGACTTGAAATTTAGCGGCCCTACAAGTATGTGCCAGAAATTAGCAAAGGTTTGGTTATTTTTTTATGTGGATTGACCAAGCACACAGTCGAAGTACTAGGCAATGTAACACTTGGAACGATTCCTACAAAGACTGCAGAGCAGATGAGAAGACGTGTCACGTGGCTTGGCGAGCGGGGCGAGGTCAAGGCTGGTCGGGTACGAAGGCCATGTTCACGCTGTGGCCAAGTTCAATGCCCGGTGGCGGCTCTCGCCCGTGACGTCGATCTACGGCTCCCTGCCACTACACCGCGTCTGCGGCGACAGTCTTGTGAAACCACATGAACAAACCAAGACACTCAAGATTTTGCAGAAATGTAATGCGGCGAGGTAATGTGCGTCATCACGCGCTTTGTCTATTCGCGGAACGAATTAATTCTAGCTTTAAGTGTCGACCGTGCCTCTTTCGGTATATAAAAAACACTTGAGCGTTTTACGCGCCATTTTGGAACAAACAGTGGATTTATACATGCTGATTTGGAAATAGGGCGTGCTAATTTCGTATGAATGTATCTTACGAAAAAGTGTCCATTAGTGGGAGTAAAGCTGCATTACAAACACGGTATGTAAATTAGGGGGTTAGGATGATAATGGTGTCAGTCACGTAAAGTAATAAAACGATTAATTGCTTTTACATATAACATACAGCGTCCGTATTTTAACACTTGAAGTTTACTTCAAAAATTGATATAAAAAGTTAACAATTGTAACGGAACTTCTTTTTAAAACATGTTTAATATGAATGAAAATTTCACTTCTCGATAAAACTTAACTTACATCAGTATCATTCGAAGCCTCTCATATCTGTAAAACAGGAAACACTTAAGTGTGCACGCAAGCATTCACATTATGTAGCTCGCATACTCACGTGACCAAGGTGATCAACTTTCTACTCCCCACGTGGTTGTGACTGAACTATTGAAGCTCACGAGCCCTATACAGCAGGGGGGATAGATGCGGCATTTCAGGTAAGGAATCAGGCACGCAATAGTGGACTATACTGGTTTGTGCGTCAACAACAGTATAACCTTTATGCACGGGGAGCGAAAAGTCCGTACATTATTGTGGTCGGTTTTTTCCTATGGTATTGTAAGCGGTGACGCTACTTTCTTATCTACGGAAATTGCGCAGTATAGTCCAGCGAGTGTTGCTCTATTTTTGTTCTGAAATTCAAATCTGTATATTTTATGTGACAGCAGTCTGAAAAATCATTATTTACCTATTTTGATGTAACCCAAAATCATGATTTCTAGATAACAAATAGGAGCATAGTTTTTAAATGTGTTTTTTTCGTAGATGAAGATACCTAACTCACGTTTAGTAGTATTTCTTTTAAAAACCGCTGGCTACAACGCAAGCTGTATATGCCTCTTACAAGGGTTAGTGGACCTGGCACGTGAGCAATGCTGTAGCGTAGTACGGAAAGTATTTTTTTGGATTAAGTTTCCTATCTACCTGCGCTGAAAACGCTTTGCAGCGTGTTGCGATTAATCATTTTTTGTGGAAACTACTCAACGCGCATTACACGTGTATGACTACGAAAAGAAGGCACACTTCAAAAAACTCTTCAGTAAGTTTAAAAATTAGTATAGCTTATCGGAAATAAGATTTTTAGGCCCCTCAAAATGGCTAAAAACGACCTTTTCAGACAACTATAGGATCTAGAAATATATCGGCCGAATTCCAAAAACGCCATTATAGAAGCATGCGTTAGACTTTAAACGATAGTTTCCACAAATAAAATGACATAGTCACCGCTTAAAGTCCAATAGGAACATTATTAATAGTAAAGCTCTGCACGCCAGTTGCGTGGCAGGACCGTTTAGACGAGACTGCGTTACACACGCCGGCTGACGATGCCCTTAGCGCGTTATCTATTTCGCACACTAACGCAGCCTTCCTAGATAAGAACCATGTCTCAAACGAGTTGAGGTGGGGGGGGGGGTTCTCTAACTATTAATGCTATCGTAACAATCTACTGTAAATTTAAATTCTAGTAGATTTTCCAGGGAGGATTACTCACTCCCGCTATAATTCACTTCACGGACAAACTGAAATCTCGTTTCCGGCATGTAAAATTAACGCACTCCGTCCTCATCACCTTTTATATATTTTTTTCTAAGACAGTGCAAAGTGCGGATTGAAATTTCCGCCTTTGACGCGTCAAGAGAGCGGAGAGCCAGAGTACCGCCCTCGACGAGAAGTACATCGCTTCTATTCACAGAGCGCCAAAACAGCGTGCAAAGTTTACGTTGTAGTCTCTTTCCTATGGGACTTCAAGCGCTTACCCTACAATTCTGTGTTTGGGTAGTATGAAGTAAAGACTTTACGTATTCAGGTGGTATTTTCCGAGTTACACAGCAGTAAAAAATGACTTTTTTTTAGCCATATTTGAAAGGTCCAAAAATAATATTTCTGACAAGAAGTGTTGATTTAAATTATGGAAGCATAGTTTAAAGTGCGTTCTTTTCGTAGACAAACGAAATATAAGGTGAGCGTTTTCGCGTAAAAAATTCGCGTAACTAGCTACAATATCGTCCATGCGTCAGTCGAGGTCTAGTCTTAAGGATGGTTCATGTGGCAAAAATTCATAGTGTTCTATTTGCATGACAGTGTTCGTTTTACAAACGTTACTTCTGAATACATTTTTCACATACATGTGGAACATCTTTAGCTCTCATAGTTTTCCCGTGGAGGTATGTCAAAGCCAGAATTTGCAAGTTACTGGAACATAGGAACAAAAGTGACTTTCTGGAATGAAATCATTTACACTGAAATTATATGTTATGGGCAATATGCTAAAATATTTAAAAACAAACCACGAAGTTTTTTGGTATTTTTAAAAAATTCCCATAAATAAAGTAAATAATTTCAAATTTAAAAAAAAGTACAAAGGTATTTTATTGTGTAGTTTTAAATGTTTTAGCATCTGCCCCATTATATATCATTTAATTTTAAATTATTTCATTTCCTTCTAGTTAAGTGTCTTGGTTTGTGTTATTCGTATGTTCCCATAACATGCAAATTCCGACTTCGACATGCCTGTATTGGAAAACTATGGGAGCTAGAAAAATTTCACAAGTGGAAAATGTAGTCACACGTAACATTTGTAAAGCAAACACTATGCCGTGCAAAAATAAAGTTCTGCATTTTTGCCACATGAACGCCCTTAGCCAGAAGCAACGAAGATATCAACAGTGAGCCTTGTGGAACAGGTACCTTCAATTTCACTAAAAAATCTTGCCGATTCGACAAAGGCCTTTCACGTGCGATACGTATTTCTCTCACCACCTTCCTGCCGTACTTTGCGAAGCAGCGTGTACGTTTCAGAAGCAAATTCTGCACGTCACTACAGCCAGCCAAGTGCCACGGTAGACGATTAAAGGACAGCACTTGAGGGGGCTGCGAACTGCGAAATTGCGGCAAGCAACACTGGAGTCTGCGCCACGGCACGGCGTAAAGGAGACGAGAGGACAGTGAGAGGAGAGCGGAGGCGAACAACGCAGGCTATTATTGAATTCCGCAGAGTTCTGCGCGGGCGGCAAATTCGCCCCACAACTTGGCGGAACATAGCTGAAGCCTACCAAAGGCGACAAATTGCAAACTGGCTTTTAGCACCGTCGATAGCTGCCAGCGCCTCAGCCGTGCTCGGGAGACTGCAGACAAGTGTATCTCGACGCAACCTCATAACATGCCTAACCTTGGCGGCATAACAAGTCGAGCGAGTTCTGGCAGTTTTCCATTTTCGCAATTTTGTGGTTTCAAGCCCTTATTTATCTAAAAACGTTTTTTTTTTTTTTTTTTTTTAAATATAATCACGAAAGTGAAGCACACCACCGCATAGTGCTATATAAACGTCTGCTGATAAAATATCTATGCGGCAAAAAAACTTAGAATTTTGATTAGTTTTGACGCTCGAGTATCCCAGTCGTCCGCTTGTCATCGTACCTTTTCCATATCCCGTAAGAGCCCGTGTCACTTATATGTATGACTGTTTCGTAATTCCATACTAATTGGATAAGATTTAATTGAAAGCATTCCAGTATGGGCGTAGTTAATTACGTTACCTCTGTACATACATTGTATTCGAAAATTAAAGTATAACTATGAAATAATTAAGGAGAACCCCAAAACTTGACCTACACCACGCCAAATATCCTAAGGTTACTAGCAATTAAATGAGCACTTTTGAAAAGTGTCTTGGTCAGAATAATAAATATTTTACTGCACACTCGGTCGTTAATTTTACAGCACGGTGACCGCAAACTTTAACCAAACACGTGGTGGTTGGATGTGAAGCTTGAGAAGGGGGGGGGGGGCAATCGTTTAAAGCATTACCATTCTACGTAGTGTACGCGGTAACGACATACCAGCAAGGTTACTTGCTTATCTTCGCATCCACCCTTCCGCCTTAAGGCGCCCGCCTACTGGCCGTGTATTTGTGTGAGTGAGGCACAGCACGAAGGGCGATGTTGACCAGCTCCTGTAACGCGGTATCGCCTCTACCGCAAGACACTGAAACGGCGTGCAGTGGTATCGTACAACACTCGCCTGACTGACACTTTCAGTGGTGACCCCATCTTTTTATTGGTGGAAAGTTTTAAGGAAAGTCCAACGCAGGGCTCTATACTAGTTTCGCAGACATTCGTCCACAATATTGTGAGGCACGGCAGTCTGAAAATGCCGTTTTCGGCCGTGTTGAAGGGCTTGGTGTTTGCAGTACACGGGATGTGTTGAAAGTTGTATTCCGTCCTGGCCTGAAATGTTATTTCTTTTCGTGCGAAACCCGCGTGAGCACACGTGGAACAGTTTGTTTATAGAACGTGTATTTAAACACACTGCAACGCAGTTTGAGAGGCAGGTAGACGGGCGCCTTAACCAAGAAGTGACCTTCAACCCCACGCTTCTAATCGTTGTCGACATCGTAGGTATGTAACGAGCACTAAAACGCATGGAATTCTATCCTTAATTAAAGGAAGATTTTAAAGCGTGATGCGTATTCATCTTGCGGCGTTATTTGACAAAAACCAACAACGGCTACCACAACACTCCTGATGGAAACATGCTCCGAACTGCCTAGCCGCAGTGCGGGTCGGACCACCTGGCGGCGATTACGAACCTAGGCACCGGGAATCAATAGCGGCAAAACTGAACAGTGCCCTCCAGTGCACGTCGTCGTCGAAGGGCCTTAGTGGCTCGGGTCACGACATGAATCTTGCGGGAACAGTAGCCGGTCTCGCAGCTCGCGGGTTACGCAACCACACGCTACAAAGACAAGACGCCTTATATAGTCGCACTACAAGAGAAAACCTTCAAAACGCGTAACGAACGATTCCAAACTATTATCAAAGACGTCATTGCATTCAATTAAATTATGCGCCTGTGATGAAGTTTTACTAACGACATATCGTTTGTTGAATTATCGCAGCACGATATACTCGTAATAACGTTCCCTGGCCACCACCGGCGTGAACCATGCTCCCTACAACTGGCGCCCGGAGTATTTTTTTAAATATGTTGTTCACAATAAAGTGAGACCTTCTGAATATCACCTTATCTAAAATAAGGCTGGATTCACACCCATCACTTAGCGTACGTGCGTGCGTATAGAAGTAGAAACACGAAGTGTGCATGCTAGAATTCCTAGCGTAGCGTAGGTACGTACGTAAAATGGCTGATCAACTTTCTACTTTGTACGTACGTGCACTAAGTGGTGGTTGTGAATGCAGCATGTGCAAATGTAAGACTCGATTAAATATGAATTTATATTGTGAAATAATTTGTCTTGTGGTTAAAAATTAATTAGTTTCGAAAAAATTAAAATAAATTACGATCTATTACCTACATTTTATTATGACAAAGAATTTCCATGCATATCTAAATTAAATGATTATGTGAATCCAATCTCTAATATTACACGTACGTGCGTGTGTTCATACGTACCGGTACGTTAAGTGCGGTTGTGAATCCGACTTAATACTTTTGAGCAAGGTACAAGCTATACACAATTACTTCGGTAGCTGCAGTTTATTATAGGCATATATCTGAATTCTTACCAGCAGTTGCGGGATCGCCTGCCAACGAATACAATGCATGAATTATTGTACTGAAATACTTTCGATCAATACTCAAACCGGACAGCAATTACCTTGGTGTAAACAACGACGGGATATACCTGACATTTCATGGAAAGTTACCATCACTGCCTCAGAACTGTTCTCTGGACATTCGTCTGAAAATCTGACCACATAGTTGAATGTTAGTTGAATATATTGGCGTAGTCGGGGTTTAATATAAAGATAGGCGTTACCGAAATCCACTTGTTTGGAAGCCACATCGTGGTGGCCATCGGTTACATAAAATGAAACTGATGAATTAATGCTTCTTTAATCACTGATAAACACAAAGAAAAACATACAGCACAGTAAGTTTGTGTGATACCTTGATCATGTCTCACCAAAAACTATTCTAATTTCCTACGTTCACATTCGAATATCCCACCACTGGAAAGCAGTACGCTAGCGCCAATATCAACTAACAGTCGAGAAGGGGATCAAAAATACGTTGGCAAAAAGGCGAGTGTTCAGTCCTATTCACGGCCGTAAAAGAACATGTCTGGACACTCGCCTATCTAACAATGTATTTTGCTTGACCCCCTTGTTTGGTTGTAGTTCGTCAAGCTGCCGAGAATGTCGTACTTTTTGGCGCTGTTTTCCGGGCGGTCCGACTCACACTCTATCCACTTTTTTCCATTGTTGAATTTATAAAGTAAATAGAGATTGCTGGAGCCTTTCTTAAATTTGTGAACGAAGGAAGATTGACAAAAATACGTTTTGATAAATTGTTTATCTTAGTGGGGAGGAAGTGGGCGGAGTTTGAGCCCACCGCCCTAACAGCGGCGCCAAAAACCTATAGCATTGTCGTGAACTTAGTGAACTACAGCCAAACCACACGGGGGTCAAGTTTCCAGGCGAGTGTCCAGACCTGTTCTACGACCGTGGTCCTATTCTACGGCCGTGGTTATTACTGCCAAATCTAGAAAAACTTATTACATTGTAGTACTGCATGTGCCATGCAATATCTCTGGATTTTATCAATGATCCAACTCGCTTTTTTTTCGGGACAAACACTTTTTCAGGACTGTAAGTGAAACCACCCGAATGCATGGAAGAAGTCCCCCAAAGCCAAATAAAAACAGCCGAGCGAAGTGGCCCCATGGTAACACCGTATAATCCAGGCGCCAGCAATTTCCCATGGTACCACGCAATCGCTGTAAGATGTCGGGATGGTTTTTCAAATATACCACGGCCGATTTAGGCTATTTCCGAAGTCCTGTACTTGTAAGTTGGGTGTTAACATTTACTTCGTCGACGAGACAAAGCCAACCCACCTTACCAACAACCACGGGCAAAAGGATTTCAGCGATGCATGACTGTCGATCAAGTTGTTTCCCCGTGCTTCGGACGGCACACAATGGCCTGAAGAGGTAGGGAACGACTTCGTGCAGGCCATAACAGCTCACAACGGAGTAACGATGCCTCAACCACAGCAGGCTACTGACGCAGTGATAAAGATAGGGGAAGTACGATTCCCATGTACGCATGCTGTGAAAAGTACTAGCTAGCTATTTTCAGCATAAAATAGAAAAACTTGCATTTCTACGGGAAACTATAACAAAAAGTCTTGGGCGCTCGTAGAGTTGCTACGAATGTATGGAGCAACGATGGAATGAAGTCGGGACAAACATGAAAATATACACTATTCCATCTGGTAGAAAACGGGTACAAATGCTACCTGTAACGTCATCGAGACGCTGTACTGTTTGATATTTTAACAAGCTTGTAAAAAAAACAGGTCAGTAAAATAGTCTGTCTCAACACTTCCATATTTTGACACCTCTTCTGAGAAATGTGTCCGACAATTTTACAGTTTGGAACTTGAAACCTACCTGGCTTCCTGGAAAAGCAGGGTCTCTGCAAGCCTGCTCAGAGACACACTTCTCAGAAGTGAACTTTCAAAATACAGAAATACGGAATTCTTAAATAGACAGGCTATACAAATTGCTGCGACGTAGAGAGCCCTCAAACTAGACATTTTTACCAGCTGGAGTCACTGTAAGGTCACAAGTTATAATCGAACAGTATGTATAAAACTGATTTATAGTTTGAGGCATGTTTCATTACATAAAGCAATTAATTGGGAATATTGAACAGTTTTACAGAACACAACACAAAATACATGCTACACAAGCGAGGACTCTCTTAACAGTAAGTTGGCTAAATACAATGAGTAGGGAACCTGGTTTTTCGCTAAAAAAAATTTTGCCCCACTTTGTTTCAGTGCCTTTCGTGCACATATGCAGTTCTGCTTTGTGGTCAGTGATTGGATATTTTAACTCTCTGGAGCCTTGGGATTGGCCAATCACAGCTGTGAGGTGTTGCAGAGACACTATTGTAATTGGCTCAGACAAATGATATACGGCTCTTCATATAGACACGCTGCCAATAATCATGAAGCAAAATTGCAGATGTGCACGAAAGGCACTGAAACAAAATGGGGCAAAATTTTTTTCACGAAAACCAGGGTCCCTAACAATGTGTTATAGTTGAAACATTAACAGTTACCATGTTTAATAAACTTACGTTCTTTGGAATACTGTACCAAACAAAAACTGAGATAGTACATTAACAAAAAATTAATAAAAAAAAAAACTATGCTCATATTCTAAAATGGATCCAACAGTCACAACATCCGAGGAATAAGTTACGAATTTAATTTTGCCATTCCAATTTTAATTAACATCGTTCCAACTTGGCTACGGAAAAGAGTTGATGAAACGCAGGAGGGAAATGAAAATAGTCAAACTAGGTGGTGAGTTATGAAGATTTTTATATGCACAGTACATGACAGAATTAACGAGGTTCTCCCGACAAACAGCATTTAATGTTACATAACGCTTCGAAAAAAAAAAAAAAACGTAAATCAACTATCTTATTCTTCTCACAGCGAAACCTAAGTTATAATTGCTTGTAGTACAATACTCTAGTAGACGGAAAATTTTTGGGGGAGGGGGCTGAAAAGGACCGAAAAAACAAGCCAACTTCAATTTAACATTCTCCTCTGTCGTGGCAAACAAAAAAATGACCGCCATTCCTGGCACGGAGGCACTAGCAGATCAAATACATACATACATTCACCTGACAATTATTGTTCGGGAGTGGGCTGGACGTTATCGCGTACCAAGATACAGCAAAAGAACTAACAAACTAACGAATCCATCGAAACTATTTTGCCGGTTAGGATCAATTCCACAACCTTCTGAGTGCGACAGACTTTCTCGTTGTGGTACAATCACTTAGGCACGAGATAAGCGACACGGTAGCCGTGACATAAAAGACAAAATATGTCCGCCCATCAGCATCAAAGTTTCTGCGACGTCAGAAATTGCGGATGCGATGCGAATTCCGCATAAAATATGTAAAGATTTTATTCAAGTCCTAGTTTGATTTTGCACCCAAACGCTGGTGAAACTATTGAGATTGCGTTTATTTATTTTAAGAGAGATTTCCATTGATTATCAAAGCAAATGTTAACCGTTTTAAGCAATCGTGTAATTGTGTCTGTATTTCATCATTTCGGAATGCAAGTAAGTATTTAAAATATATTACAAATAAACGAAAAAAACTGAAATACAGTAATAAAACATCTGTGTCTGTCTTATCGCTCTGTCGCGCCTATGTGATTTCACTACTACGCCGATTTTAACCACTTGACAAATTAAAGAGAAAATTACTAAAAGATAAAAATTGTTTTACCAGTAAAATATTTAATGTTCCGTCTTTGAAAATTTCTTGGAATGGGACAGAATAACGTACTGTACAATTGTGGATTTACGAAATTGCAACATTATGTCGTCTGAGAAATCTTCTTTTGTGTCTTCATCGCTGAGTCGTCTAGTCTGTTGTCTGTGACGTCGTTATTCTGTCTTGTGTCAATTATTATCATCGTCCCAGTATTGTCTGTGCCGTCATAAATGTATCCTGAATTTTGCAGGTTTTATTATTATTATTTATGACATTACATGCCCTCGAACATCACTAGGCCTTGGTAGAGGAACATTGTGGCAAGAGGGGAAGGAAATGGCCAGGGTATTTGATAAGGAACCATCCCATCATTCATCTGGAGTGATTTTAGAAAACCGAAATCAGGACGGCCGGCGCCGTGGATCGAACCTGGCTCCTCCAGAATGCAAGGCGAGTGTTTTACCACTGCTCCTCCTCGCATTTTTGGATGTTTATTTTATTTTCTTCAGCCAAACTAGGATCGTTTTCGATTTGTTTTTTTCTTCTTCTTAATCTCATTCTAAGATTTCTGGGACATCGTATATCCATAATAGTACAGTACTTTATTCAATGTTTTGTTACGAAAACTGCTAAAATGGCATTATTTTGCACATTGACGTCAAAATTTTCCCGGGGATGGGGGCTTTTGACTTCATGCTTTAAAGAGGCGGTCGGTGTTTATTATTCTACGTTTTACCTCCCTTACACAACATCCTGGCTATTCCAGCTATTCCACTGTTTAGGAAACATGAAACAATAACGTACACACTTTAAAGTAAATGGATAACTATAATACCTCACGAAAGGTGCTCACATTGCTAGTAAGCCGTTACTCCGAGAACTTCAGAATGAACCATTTAACAAAATACCACAGCCAAAGTCTCTTGGAAATCAAAATAATATCACACTAACTTTCCTGGCTAAGACCACATCGATTAATGTGATTGACACACACACCTGAAGACAACGATAAAAACAAATAACTTTTAAAATTTTTCGAACTTTGTAAACCTAACACTACATTTTACATATCAGCTTAACTCCAAAAAGTATAATTTGCCATTCGGCCGAATGTATATTATGATTACTACATGGTTCAGTACACGACTCAGGAAATATGTTCAGTGCCAAATCAATTCACTTAACAGAAACTTCCAACTTGAATAGGAAAATACTGAAGGGGGATGGAGCACCAAAACAGTTAATTATCACAATTTTCGACATAACTTTTTCCCCTCGCTTATTATCGGAAATCAAGGTTCGACAATCCGGACATGATACTTTTGTACAACTTATTACATTACTATATAGTCACAGACTGTCTTATTTTTGGAGCAGTGATGGCAGATACGAAAAAAGGGACATTTTTCCTAACTGCCATCAGTGCTCCAAAAATAAGAAAGTAAGTCTGTGACTATGTAATAAAGTAAGAAGGTATGCAAAAGTGTAATCTACGTATTGTCGAACCTTGATTTTCTATAATAAGTGAGGCGAAAAAGTTATGTCGAAAATGGTGAAAATTTACTGCTTTGGTGCTCCATCCTACTTAAGCATAGGCTACTCAGAATTACCACTTCATTTTAGATTTGTTTTAACAGTCCCAAAATTCCAGAAGTAATCCCTCCAGAAGCATCTCAGGAAGCATTTATGCTGGTACCGACACACCTAAACAGAGGCGTTCCGAGTGCTGCCGAAAGATTGTATACATTACCTAAGCACATGTCTAAAAATACCACTGCACGATCGTGTTCTGCGTGGTGAAATGGGAAGGAAATCTGGCCTGCCTGCTCTACTCTACAGACATTACATGAGAGTGACGAGAATAAACTTCCAAACCTTACGTACAAGAAGAATAACCACGAAAGACACAAAAATTTAATAATTTAAAGACAACATTTTCCAGAACAAGCATACAATGGCTCAGCCCAAATTATAGAAATATTTTATGGCTGAACATTGTTGCAGGCCAATGTCGGGCATATAACATAAAAATTAACAAATTCCTACAGAACTGTTTTAGCACAGACTACATAAAATAGTATTTATTATTAAACTGTTTGGAAACATTCACAACATTGTGTAATCTACAAGATAGATACTGATCAAAACTATCACATGATACATGCAAAGCTAATCATGCAAACACACACACACATATGTTTGTTTATTCATGTTAGCATGTAAAATTCCCTGCAATTTGTGTGTTTCCTTGGTGTCAAATTATAGATTTCCTAAATTTTTATTGGGGTCGCCCTAAAAAAAGTGACTTGCCAGACTAACACCAATATACTTAAGTCTAGGACATCAAGAAAATCAACCCACAGGCTCCTATATTTGGCATATGATGTTCACAGTAAAATGATCACTTTAAAAAACTGTCATCAAAATTACTACCTCAAAACATATGGCTCTAGAAATCTACTAATTACAGTGCATCTATGCACAGTGTATTATATTATTACAACATATGTTGGGGCTTACGTATTGCTGGGTTTATATTTTTAATTTTTTTTTTAAATATTACATTCGGGCAAAAGGAAAAACAAGTATTCAAAAACTGTACTGTGAATGACACACATCACACATAAGGAAGCTAGGAATAAAAAGCCAATTGATACTTTCACTTACCAAAAATCTTGAAGCCGGGGATGAAACTATGTCAACAGAAAATGCTGGCTGGTTCGCAGATGTAAGCTGAGTAGGCTAGAAAAAGAAAAATACCTTTATATAGCAGTTTAATACACCTCAGTAGATTTTTAAAAAATTACTAAATAGTCAGTTACAAAATTTTTTGACAAAATGGTCCCAAAACTTCACAATGCATACAGTTCCGAATGCCAAATTCTGAAAACGTAGTTGTGAGTTTTCAGGTTCTACTTGAAGTAATGTAGGCAACATTTGCTACCTTCACTGTAAAAGCTTGTTTTAAATGATACACTTATCAGCGACAAGTTTCCTATGGGGGGAAAAAAACGAGATAACCTGCTGTGCTACGCATCAACTGAACGACCAGGCAAGAGGACATACACACAGCAATGCATCACTAGCCTAAACAAAATATTTCTTAACATTAATTAACTTACTGTTCACAAGTCAAATTTCGCAGCAATGTGCTAATCAAATTCACAGAGGTAAGTTGAAACGTTAAATGAACATGAAACTAAGATTCCACCTGTCACAGACAATTATCATTCAGGAATATTGCTTTAATCCATGAGAAAAATTTTCACTGCCCGGAAAAAAATGTTTCACCAACACAACAAAACTGTAAAATATCGGAATGGACTCTAGTGGATGTATTATCATTCGGAAAGTGCATGGTTCAATTCTCCAGACAATATTTTTAAATTTATTTTCCCATAGAATCCTCTTAATCACTTTAGGCGAATGACAGGGATGCTTCCCTAATTGCTGCTTATTTTCTGGCTCCGTTAAGATGACCGCCTCCACTATTGTTCCGTTTCAAAGCTATGGCAAGGTGATGGCATTGCAAGAACCTCACCTCTAATCATCGGAACAAATGCCAGTAGGATCATGTCATTTAATCTATTAGCAAGGGAGCAAATTATAATAAAATAAATATTTTCTACACTTTTCCATGCAACAAAACCCAAACCCAAGGTAATTCTAAAATGTAAATATAGAGAAAATTGGAGGGGGCAAGAGAGATTTGCTACCACCCCCAGGTTTACATAAGAAAGTCCTCGCCCCACCTGTTGGTACGACACTGAAAGCCAGCAATCTGTGGGATCTCAAGGTCTGCCCGAAAAGAAAACCTACGCAAAACCTCTTACGCGTACCACACAAAAGCCTACTTTCATTCTTCTAGCTGCCCACTACGCAACATTCCACACGCAGCATTTGCATATAAACAAACGAACTGTACGATTACAAAAGGAGTGACAAGCGACAACTACTTACCTACAAAACCAATCATCAGAAAACTAATTTACATCAGAAACGACAAATCAAAACACTAAAGTTATACATTTAAGTGCACCATAACTTTTTACACAAAGTGCTACACAAGTCTGCAAAACTACACTTGATTCTACGCTGCTAAAAATGTACCCCAAAACAAACATTTTCTTTAGAATGTGGTTAGCTATAGTCAAAATGTAAAGTATATTATAGTATTTGTCACATTTTGCAATGCCTCTGGAAGTATACAATCAAGGTCTGACATTTAAAAATTATAACACAATACATATGAAAAGAATGTCAATACGTATATACGTGTTTGCGCATAGAATACCCACGTTTCGACAGAAAGTGCAATATTGTAATACTGACCCCAAAATTAGGAGTGATAACAAATGGAGCCAAGCAGAATCGTACCAGAAAGCAATGCAGCTGTAAGGCGCATTACATGCACCGCGCGGCCGTCAGCCGCGGCCGCCACCTGCAGAGTGACGGTCAGGTCGCGCGGCCTCGCGGGGGGGTTCGTCACGGAGCACGGCGTGCCACGCCACCCCCACAAGCCGTCTCCATGGAGACCGAGTACCCAACAAACCGGCCAGCCGCGGCGGCGACCTATTTCACCCCCTCCCTCCAATAGTCAGACAAGGCAAGACCACTGGCATTAAAAATGCACGCCGCGCCGCCCATCGCTCGGGAAACCGCGCTCGGAAATAGTGTACCTTCTTACCCCTCTTTTTACCTGATAATTTCCTGGAAAACTTCCACAGCAAGACAATTACAACCTGATAGCTGACCTATAAAGGCGAGGCATCTAGAATGACGGTTCAATTCAGAGGAACACTTCTGAATCGCTAACACATTGATAAAGAGTTTTAAAATATACCTCCAAACTATGTGACTATTAAGTCTAAGAAAGGGAACAATCACTTAGGATTGTGTTTAATTTCGGTGATCAGACGCTGTCTATAGAGTTACTTCTAGTTTAGACTAACACTAGTTTAAAAGCACATTGCTATATATAAATCGGTCATGCGCAGTTCCATCGATTCGTACCACGTTTACCCTACACTGTTACCGGAATAAAAATGTTTGTGCCATTTGAAAATTACCAGAACTTCTCACGTTAGACGAAATATGCGTGTTGTCTGCAGGCTACAAGGAAGAAACACAAAATATGTTCGTAGCATTTCTAATAAATACATTAACTTAAATCCATTTCACCAGGAATTTCCATCGATGCCAAGCATATTTTTTCTGTTCACCAAATACTTTCCTCAAGCTTTGTAAGTTTACCTTCCAGGGGAAAAAATTCCGACCGCAATTAGGAGGAATAAACATGTTTATTCCTAACGTTCCTTCACAAAATTATATAACTTACAACCACAATGAGGAAATTTTGGTATCCAAGTTAAAAATCATACATCAGAAAATCTCACAACGGTTCGTTGGTAATTTTATTTCTACTGCTGAACTGTCCACGAAACTCAGTTTACGGCAAACGGTAGTAAATGCTGGTCTTCCATATCGTCCTCATATTTGTATTTAAAAACTTATGTTTTTCCTGAGTTATCCAGCCTTTGCATCAGCCATTACACAAAATAATCTGTGCTCTTTCCTCAGCACTCCCACGGGCTTACTCTTCTCGTTGTGTCACACTCACGACAAATTGCAGCCTTTCTCTTCCAATAATGGCGATAAACTTCCTCCGCCAATAGCATAAGATATCAAAAATATCTGGATTAATATTCGCGTACTTGGTGACCTCGAAATGGGTGGCGAGATAAAGATCGTGTCAGTTAAGACGTCAAAAGTTTTGCATGTACACACTCTTCGTCCAAGAAAAATAAAAAAACTAAGATCCATACAAAGAGAAAAACCAGCAAAAGTAGTTACGCAATTTTTGAGGTTCGGCGTTTCATTACTTTCTTCTTTGCCTCGTCGCCTGTAGCCAACATGCAAATCGCATTTGCGACAGGATGATATTTTACGTGTCGGACGCCAAAATAATGAACTACAAATGTTAGGATGTAGGACATTATTCTAGGACGTAAATTATTCTTTTAACGAAACTGAACGCCATCTTCGTATTTTTTTTTTTTCATTTTAATGACCTACGATAGGACAAAAGATGAACGCAACGCATTTTTTACTTGAGAATAATTTACATTCCCTGATAAAAAAATCTTATTTCCTGATGTCATTTATGGTGATACGGGTATGAACGCAAGAACTAATTTTGTAGACAAGGTCTTGCTAAATACACCTATTTTCTCTAACCTTGTATATCCTCGCATTGGCAGCTAGGTTAACACGTGTGACGAAACATCTCTGGCAAATCCCAGACGAAAGAAATGTCAGACGTGTGGTAGTAATAAGAAAATTCGCGAGGAAATGGGGAAATGCTTCAGAAGCCAGCTTTGTATGGAAGAAAAAGTATTGTTTGTAAAATACACAATATGTACTTCAAGAAATAAAATAAACACTCCGCTATCTACAGTCTACAGACACAAATTTATCCGCGAAACTTTAAAATAATTTAAAACATGTACTAAAATCATTCAGAAAACAAAAGAAACAAGGGTGCTTATACCTAACCCCTTGGATTTATCAGTTTTTTTTCTTCTCAATTACTTCTCTATCGGTGAATGAAACATTAGCTTGACACGGTACATACAAAAACTTAATTTTCTGAAACTTTGCTGCGACCTCAGTATCATCATTTTGTAACAGGAAATGGCAAAACCAGAGACTACAGTTGTCACAAGTAGAAACCACGCCGTATGGATTCCATAAAAAGAAAGGAACGATAAATTCTGCAACGTCAAACAAAAAAATTCACAACCATCTCTCTCTCTCTCTTCGCTGATTTATGACACGTGCCATAAATAAAAAATGAGAAGGATCAATAACCTAATTCATAAACCCAAATCTGTGAGTGGGTGGGTGGGTGGCACCTTTGTTTGCAACTATGTGCGAAACAATCAATGTATAGACCAATGCATTTATCCAGCTGTTAAAGAACAGTAGTATGAAAAGAGCTAACCAAGGCAATTTAAGAAACATAATTCCAATCCAAAGGCCAAAAAATGTCAATGGAAAAAATATTATATTAAACAAGTGTTGTGGTTGTGGTAAGTGTTGTTAAGTCTCATTGTACAGAATCCAAAGCTGAAATTAAAAAAAAAAAATGAACCACTTCTCAATATAAACAAGAACATATGCTCCAAATTAAACACATTTTTTTAAAATTAAATTTATGTTTAAAGAAAGTTATGTCACTATTTTTTGGCAAAATAAAAGTTTTATTTTGATTATGAATGCTTCAGAAACAAAACTTTTGAGTGAAAACAAAACAGTTGGTCACATAAATTTCTATGCATGTATACATAAGGAAATATTATAACAAGGTTTTTTTTTTAACCTACGATGGGCTGTAAATAAAATGGAATTAATGGAATTAACTGTAAAATGTGTTTAACTGTCAAAAGATACGGTCGTTCACCTTTCACTTACCTAACATGAGCACCAGACCGAGACATCTGTAGCAGTGCACCAGTTTTCCAATTAATACACTCTGCAAAGAATACTGCCGCCTGCCTATTCAACCTTAAAAGTTTATAAACATTTCCGGCGTGGTACACGCACGAAGTGCATCAAATGCTGTGATTGCAGTTTTGTTCTCAATGGGATGCCTATGAAGCGATAGCAAACGAATCGAAACACAGCACTATTGTTTACCGCCTTCCCCCCAACCTTGTGCAGTGGCCGAATCAGCATGTGACGAGCCAAAGTGGAACTTTTGTATAGCTCAGTATACTTAATTATCTAAATTGGAGAGGGGGCATTTGTGATTGTAGATACCTCGCGTCGGGTATCAAATTAACCGTCTTGATACACTGGTACTGAAAATAATTGTAATTTAGTTGTATTATTAGATTTAATTAGTTTAGGATTAATTTAGTAACCGTAAATGAAAATCAAGTGCCCGGAAGTCAGGAGAGGGGGGTGGTCTCCCGTAACAAAAGGTCTGGGCCGTCCGGCAGCCCCCTCCCCCCTCTTTCCATCACACTACCTTCTACCACAACACCACTGTTGCAACCTGGCAGTGGGAATTGCATTTATTTGTTTGAATAATTATCGGTGTCAGTATAGTTATAGCTAATCAATAAAAATAATATTTTGTAATCAAGGGTATGTCGACAAATGTGTAATAACTATGATTTGACAAACAAACAACGGTCAAGGGTAGCGCGACGTTTTGCTCACGAGAGGTGGAGCTAGGTAGTCCAGGGTTTCCATTGGCTGGAAGGCGTGTCCAAGGATTATTGTACACTGGGGACTTTTTCCCGCCAAAAGTTAAGATGAGAGAGTCGTCGTCGAGAATTGAGAAAAAATAGAAGTAAAGGTGAGCGCGGAAGGAGCTGTTGGCGTTCTATCCGGCCACTTCGTCGAAACATTTCAGTAAAAATACTTACGTTAAATATTTGCAAGGGCAAGCGTAAGCGTCGCGTATTATAATGTTATTGAGTTCAGCAGAAGTACAACTCTCTCCACCTCTGTGAGCGGCGTGACGGTACGCGAGGCTGATTTAACTATATTTGCCCTAGTTATTATTTCTTATTCCTCGACTCAATAGCTTGAGTTGCAAAAGAGGACCTTCGCAAGCACATTGAGGCGTGATTATGGGCATGTCAGCATGTCCGCGCCAATAAACTGTATGGCCTCGTTCTATTTTTACAGGCAGATGGGCGCAACGCAGTAGAAATCAATCGCAGAAGTAGCGTTGAGTGCGGAGAAAACTGAAGAAAAGTGATGGCGTGGTGCGAGAGTGGTGCCGAAATATAAAAAAAGGTACCATTAAAATTGTATATCGAAGTGAGGTATTTGATAGTTCGTAAAAATGCTTGAATTAAATTTTATAATATTTAAAAACATTTCCGCCTGCTTTACTGGCAAAATGAAAGCGTATTTACTTTGTGGATGCTTCAGAACAGCATTTCGCTAGGAAAGAACCCTTTCAAGCTAATCCCTCACACCAATTTCTACTAATTTAACCCGTAACGTAGATATGTCAGTAAAAACTTTTGTTGGCGAAAACATATGAACACTAAGCAAGGCAAAATTATTGCGCAAATTACATTAGAGAGGTCTTTTAAAACCCTGATTAAAACCCTTTCCCAATAGACGAATTGTACCTTTCTGCCACTTGTATACATAAACGTAGCAGTGCATACATTTAACACAGTGAACAGATTTCACCACACTGAAATGTATCACACGAGACTACTATAAAAGTGCTTACAATACGAACACAGCCCATAACAACCGCCAGTTTTAAATACACTTGGCCACCATCGAAAGCTGCCCTAATAGCATCTGGAAGTTTCGCGGTCATCTTGTTTCATCCCTGTGCTTGTAAGAACTATCCAGGCGGCCACTCATTCAAACAAAGAAATTTATTGAATTTTTCCTGATTTCCCTGACAGAAAATCTAAAATTTCCCTGATTTTTAAGTATGAAAACAAAGTTTCGGCATTTTATTCAACACATTTTCCATCAAAGATGAATATTTCAAGTCTTTTCTCACACTACTGCCAGTGAACTTTTAAAACATTCCGCAGAAATAGCTACGAACTTGACTATGGAGCATAATCACACCTACGTGACAGTAATTTATCGAATAAAAATGTTATTATGCTCTCAAATAAATATTATATTCCTTCCTATGACTTTTGTGGAAGCTAAAAAATGAACGAGGCAAGAAAATTCCCTGAACTTTCCCTGCTATTTCCAAGTGTCCACAATTTTCCTGCTATTTCCAAGTGTCCACAACTTCCCTGCTATTTCCAAGTGTCCACGACTTCCCTGATATTTCCAAGTGTCCACAATTTCCCTGATATTTCCAAGTGTCCACAATTTCCCTGATATTTCCAAGTGTCCACAATTTCCCTGATATTTCCAAGTGTCCACAATTTCC